>JAECUM010029013.1:0-50418 GCA_016617855.1 Megalonaias nervosa | reverse complement strand
AACCGAATAGGCACGGAAATTTTGCATACAAGGTCACAGAAATTCATCTCCTTGAAGATATGCCAATATTTAAATATTGGCATTACGGTTGCAGATGATACTTCAGAATAAGGTTTATTTCTAAAGTGCTTTTATTATTATTCTATATTTCCACTGATTTCTGGTCTCCTTTAAGGCTGCCAATAAAGTATTATGAAATTTGGTTCCAGGAAACTTGACTTATCAAGAGGAAACCAAAACAATTACAATGTTGGAACCAGTGACTTTGACCATTCATGACTCAGCCTTGGAATGACCTGGGACTTAGCAGCTCCAGAATCAATAAGCCTTTGGGTGGGTGGAAGATATTTATCCTAAACCCTAACAGGTTATCATATTTTACAAGGGAAGCATTTGACATTCTTTGATATTTTAACAGAACACTATTTATAATAAATTTACCTCATGGGTGGAAGTAATTACATACAGGTAATAAGTTGTTTCTCTATGTACAAAATGAAATAAATATTACACTTGAGTTGTTTTAGAAAATGAACTAAATATTACTTAAAGCCCTTTTTTTAATTACCTTTATATATAGCTGCTGCAGCTGCGATAGTGTTTCTGTGTAGCATGGGTTTTCTGGACCAGGAGCAGTTATTTTCCCCCATACCTGATTTTAGATACAAAAGTAATCACTGATTATTATCAATAGCTGTAAATCCTCTAAAACTCTGAGTAACAACAGAATATTTTAAAGAATGTTTTCCTGTCACTAGGAGAAAATGTCTGTACCAGAAATGCCTTGTAACATCCAGACTTAGAGGTGAATGGGTACAGTAATGGATGCAATGCTAAACTGCCTATTCAACATCAAGACATACCAGACTTTCATTTTCAATCAGTAATTTGTATTTAACATAATACTCAATAAATGATCTTTTTTCCTTCCATATGAAGTAGTCTATATTCAGTAGTGTTAAACACCTCTGACATCCCTTGGTTTATATATTCCATACTAAAGTGTATTGCATAGACAATATAAACACAACAGGAATCTATTTAGTTTGTAAACAAACAAGGCAGCCTGTCATGTAGTTTCTTATTTTTTTATGATACAAATGTATAGGATGTCATATTACACAATTGTCCATTATTCTACCAAATAACTTGTAAAATCATCTTTCTTTTAGTTCCTTCTCAAGATGATCGTTATAATTAAACATTGCCTCCAAACAGCATTAGCAACCCAAAGAGGATGTTTGTTATACCTATAAACTTATCTTTTGCCAGAGCTGATGTTTACTTTTTGGCATATAATGTTATACATAATCAAATAGAGGGGGGGGGGGACAATCTGTGTGTGTGTGTGTGTGTGTGTGTGAAAACAAGAAAACCATGAATGGCATGGAATCTTACACTCCCAACCAGTGTTTAACAGTCCCTATCAAGACACTAGTATGGAATGGTTGATTGGTAATTATTTACCTGGACCTGTTTGTCAAGTTATGTGGTATCTGTGTGTGTGTGTGTGTGTGTGTGTGTGAAAACAAGAAAACCATGAATGGCATGGAATCTTACACTCCCAACCTGTGTTTAACAGTCCCTATCAAGACACTAGTATGGAATGGTTGATTGGTAATTATTTACCTGGACCTGTTTGTCAAGATATGTGGTCTGGAAACTAAACTTACTTTGAGGAAACCATTATTTTCTTACTGTCTTTATTGAGGTAATGTAGGCCAAAGGCCAAAATTATATAATACATGCAACATTAACAAATAATAAACATGTGATTGAAATAAAAATAATATACATAAACATACTGCATGTCATTAGTATTCATCAGAGTTAACAAGGTTCTTGATCATTCATTTCCATGTTAAAGATTATAGAATTTTTTACATTTACTTCAACTCTGCAAGGCAGAAAAACAAAGTAACAAGCATGTGAATGAGACTGAGAGAAAAAAGAAATATGTATAAACAAATAATGAGCTATATCATTATTATCTGTCAGTTTACATTACAAGAATCAAACTGTACATTTCTCTGCTTAAGTGTATATATTAAGAATTTATGTATTGAGTACAATACGAAAAAAAATTAAAATTTTATAAACATATATAAAATTTTCAAAACCCTGAAGTAACTCACAAAGTTTGGTCAAGGAACATACTCTTGAACCAATGTGATTTTGCTAAACCCATTTGACCTTTGACCCCTTAAGTACAAGGCCTCCACATACTTTGGTCAAGGTACATGATGCAAAAACCATTTTCTTCTTTCAATCACAGTGGCATTGATCTCTAACCTATTGACCCCAAATCAATAAGCTTCTTTACTACCCAACTTGTAAGTTATTCCACAAACTTTGCTGGAGGTACATCGTTAAGAACTGTAATTTTTGTGCAAACACCATTTTTCTTCTTTCAGTCAATGACTCTGACATTTGACCTGCTGACCCCAAAATCAAGAGGCCTCTTTCAATACTTAAAATACATGTCATCCCAAACTTTGATCAAGGTACATGGTCTAACACAGTTGATGTTATTATGCAAAAATTTTTCTTCTTTTAGTTACAGTTACCCTGACCCTTGTCTTTTTGACCATAAAATCAATAGACTTCTTCTAGGTATGCTTTGCAAAACCAATATTATTGTGTGGAAACCATTTTCTTCCTCCAGTCAGTGACTTTGACCTTTGGGGTTGTTTTTAACCCAGCATGAATAGGCTTCTTATTTGTCCAAAGTAGAAGCCATACAAAAAGTTTGGTAACTGTAGACTGTGTTACTGTGGGGAAATGAAATAGGAAATAGGGGATGTACTACATATGGATGGAGGGGCAATATCATAACATAATATGACCTGACAAGTATTTTATAAAAATACATGGAAAATGTTGAAGTTATGCCCATTTGAAGTTGTAAAAGATATTCAGCGATGGTCACATAGATATTGAACTGCAGAGCTTTCAATGTGCCAGTGATTACATAATGCCCCACACCATGTGATTTATAGGCTCATCCATATGTTTATGTTACAGATTAAATCACATAGGTAATAAATAGTTCAGTTCATACAGTACTAGCATATGCCGTTATGATGAGGGAGTAATGTAAATGAAATTCTATTTTCCTACAAAATTTTATTGATGTGTGGATAATTATGCATAGTAAGTTGGACAAAATCTTAAATTTTGTTTTGTTTGCTTTTATGAAATTTAACATTGTTTAGCACATGAGAGGTTGTATATGGCACCCAGTATATTTGGTGGAGGAAGATCCCAGAAAGAACAACCAACCAATGGGAAGTTACTTAAAAGCTTCTCACATAGCCATGTTGGTCGAGCCTAGACTAGAAGTCTTCTAGACAGAGATGAGATGTGTGAGCAATCTGCAATGACAAGTGCTGTTGACCACTTGGCCACCTAGGGTTCCTCTTTCCTTTCAGATTATGCATAAATTTTATTGGTGAATGGGTAATTATGCATAGTAAATTGGTCAATCTTACCTTTCAAATCATGCATCAATTCAAACATTGATGGATACTTCATAATTATCTCATCTACATCCTACAAAGAGATAAAGTAAAATGAAACATAACTACTAATTTGTCTTGTGTTAATGAGTTTACATAAAAAGGTTTGTTTGTAATTCTAAATTTCTTGAAAAAACCATATAAAATCTACATATTCAATTAAATAACACTAATTTTACCTGCAATTAAGTCCTGACATATCAGAGATTATGGCAAATACAAATACTGAAAATAAATATAGTAGGTCAAAACAGCTACAAGAATCCAATTTTTCATAAATCTAGATTTCTTTTAGAATCACCCAGAAAAAAACAAACTATTTGAATTGTATATCATCTCTTCAAAATGCCTTAGATGTGTATTAAGATCCATTTGTCCAGCTAACCTATCGACACAACTGTTAGCATATGGCACATTTGTCAAGCTAACCTACTGACACAACTGTCAGCACATGGCTCATTTGTCAAGCTAACATATCAGACAGCACATGGATCATTTGTCCAGCTAACCTATCATCATAACTGTCAGCACATGGCTCAATGTCAAGCTATCATATCAGACAGCACTGTCAGAACATGGCTCATCTGTCAAGCTAACATAGCACTGTCAGCACATAGCTCATTTGTCAAGCTATCATATCAGACAGCACTGTCATCATATGGCTAATTTGTCAAGCTAATGTATCAGATAGCATATAACCACTGTTAAGTTAACATATCTGACAGCACTGTCAGCATGTTATCCATTTATCAAGCTAACATATCAGACAGCACATTATCTAGTTGTCAAGCTAACATATCAGACAGCACATTATCTAGCTGTCAAGCTAACATATCAGACACCACATTATCCATTTGTCAAGCTAGCATATCAGACAGCATATGGCTCATTTGTCAAGCTAACATATCAGACAGCACATGGCTCATTTGTCAAGCTAACATAACAGACAGCATATGGCTCATTTGCCAAGCTAACATAATAGACAGCATATGGCTCATTTGCCAAGCTAACATATCAGACAGCACATGGCTCATTTGTCAAGTTAACATATCAGACACCACATATCCATTTGTCAAGCTAGCATATCAGACAGCATATGGCTCATTTGTCAAGCTAATATAACAGACAACATATGGCTCATTTGCCAAGCTAACATAACAGACAGCATATGGCTCATTTGCCAAGCTAATATATCAGACAGCACATGGCTCATTTGTCAAGCTAACATATCAGACAACACATGGCTCATTTGTCAAGCTAACATATCAGACAACACATAGCTCATTTGTCAAGCTAACTTATCAGACAGCACATGGCTCATTTGTCAAGCTAACACATGAAAAGCACACAATCCACTCATCTTCCTATACTCATTCACATGTACAATACACAGTTAGCCTTTTGAAGGTAATCTATCGCAATGTATAGTCATTAATATGAAAATTTTACCACTAGATAAACATATCTATTCCAACTTCCAACAGAACAGAACTTCTGTGCAGGCTAGGATGTTGCACAGATGAATCTATGTGGTCTTCAGCTAAGCACAAATATTTAATCCATGTTAGTAAAACATAAGATGTGGGTCACAGTGACTCTCTGTGATTGTAAAGGTATAATACTAATAAAGATGCATCCAATAATCAAGTTTCATGATCATAACATGAACAGAACTTTATCAATAAACTTTCAACAAAACACTGAAGCAAAGTAGATAAAACACAAAATGAAAATCACAGAGACATCTTTTTGTAAAAAAAATATGTAGATCACAGCAACTTCGTTTTGCAAAATGGGTATAGTACTTATTAAGATACATCTGACCTAGTTTCATTTTTCTAGGTAGGATACTATAGTATGACAAAAACTCGTGCAAATAACAGTATTTATACATGGTGCAGAAAACATATGTGGCCATGAGTAAAATTTTAAAAAAATAACCTAAACTAGTAAGATGCAATATAGGTCACAGTGACATTTGTTTGTTGTAATGGTGTGGTAATAGATGAATATAATCATCTAGTTTGATGATTCTAGATTTCATGAACAAAGCTTGGGAAATAAAGTTAAATTACAATTTTTTTTACTCATGAATATGGGCCACAGTGGTCTATTACATCCCCTCATCAAGTGTCATGATTTCAGTATAACATGTAAACAGGGTGCAAAAGACTATGTATGTACAAAGTTAGCCTCTTAGCCCACTTCCAAGAGGGAAGTATTATGAAACCTACTCCAAAATGTTGTCTACAACCTAGAAGACTATACATACATGTAAGTTTTAATATATTTGGATGCCAAAACTGATACCAAAAATTATACACTTCTTGCAGATAGTTACCACATGGATACTGTATGTGTCAAGTTTGGTGAATTTTCACCCAGCCATTTAAGATTTGAGTCATGTACTGACAGATGTATGGGCTGTTGGATGGAGGGTATCACAAGATATTTTTGCTTAAACCTGAGGAAAATGAACTATCATATGACATAAAGTACAAACTGAATTTAAACATCAATAAAATCTAATGATACCTAAAAATGAAGTATAAGAATAGTAGCAGTACAAAGATGTGTTGACACTTACAATTGTTAACATGTTGTACCCTGCTCTACTCAGGAGATTACCCAAGTCTTGGACATCTGTAAAAGGGGAAATGTGTGGAGCAAAGCCCTGAAAGGAATAAATATACAGTCAACTGCTGGCAGGCCTGCTGTATTGTGTTCCCTGAAAATTCATTTAGTGTCAATCATCTTCATCATGAGTAAATGAACACAATGCACTTTCCTGAATACAAATCTGGTCTTAGATGTGCTGAATTTACTTGCCAATAAACTCTGTAGGTAAAGTCAACTTACTGCTAAATTGATGTGCCAATAGACTCTGTAGGTAAGGCCAACTTACTGCTGAATACAAAACAGGTCTTACATGTGCTGAATTTACCTGCCAATAAACTCTGTAGGTAAGGTCAACTTACTGCTGAATTTACCTGCCAATAGACTCTGTAGGTAAGGCCAACTTACTGCTGAAACAAATCAGGTCCTACATGTGCTGAATTTACCTGCCAATAAACTCTGTAGGTAAGGTTGACTTACTGCTGAACACAAATCAGGTCTTACATGTGCTGACTTTACCCGCCAACAGACTCTGTAAGTAAGGTTGACTTACTGATGAATACAAAATCAGGTCCTACATGTGCTGAATTTACCTGCCAATAAACTCTATAGGTAAGGTCGACTTACTGCTGAATACAAATCAGGTCTTACATGTGCTGAATTTACCTGCCAATAAACTCTACTGCTGAATACAAATCAGGCCTTACATGTGCTGAATGTACATGCCAACAGACTCTGTAGGTAAAGTTGACTTCCTGCTGAATACAAAATCAGGTCTAACATGTGCTGAAGTTACCCGCCAAAAAACTCTGTAGATAAGGTCGAATTACTGTTGAATACAAACCAGGTCTTACATGTGGTGAATTCACCTGCCAATAGAATGTGTAGGTAAGGCCGACTTACTGCTGAATACAAAATCAGGTCTCACATCTGCTGAATTTATCTGCCAACAGACTCTGTAGGTAAGGTCAACTTACAGCTGAATTTACCTGCCAACAGATTCCGTAGGTAAGGCCGACTTACTGCTGAATACAAAATGAAATCTTACATGTGCTGAATTTACCTGGAAATAAACACTACTGCTGAATACAAATCCGGTCTCACATGTGCTGAATTCACCTGTCAACAGACTCTGTAGGTAAGTTCGACTTACTGCTGAATTTACCTGCCAATAAACTCTGTAGGTAAGGTCGACTTACTGCTAAATACAAATTTGGTCTTCCATGCGCTGAATTTACTTGCCAATATAGATTCTGTAGGTAAGGTTGACTTACTGCTGAATACAAATCAGGTCTTGCATGTGCTGAATTTACCTGCCAACAGACTCTGTAGATAAGGTCGACTTATTGCTGAATTTACCTGCCAATGGACTCTGTAGGTAAGGCTGACTTACTGCTGAATACAAATCAGGTCTTACATGTGCTGAATTTACCTGCCAAGAGAATGTGCAGGTAAGGTCAACTTCTTGCTGAATACAAAATCAGGTCTTACATGTGCTGAATTTACCTGCCAACAGACTGTAGGTAAGGCCGATTTACTGCTGAATACAAAATCAGGTCTTACATGTGCTGAATTTATCTGCCAAAAGACTCTGTAGGTAAGGTCAACTTACTGCTGAATTTACCTGCCAATAGATTCTGTAGGTAAGGCTGACTTACTGCTGAATACGAATCAGGTCTTACATGTGCTGAATTTGCCTGCCAAAAAACTCTACTGCTGAATACAAATCAGGTCTTACATGTGCTGAATGTACCTGCCAACAGACTATGTGGGTAAGGTTGACTTACTGCTGAATACAAAATCAGGTCTTACATGTGGTGAATTTACCCGCCAATAGACTCTGTAGGTAAGGTCGACTTACTGCTGAATACAAAACAGGTCTTACATGTGGTGAATTTACCTGCCAATAGAATGTGTAGGTAAGGTCGACTTAATGCTGAATACAAAATCAGGTCTTACATGTGCTGAATTTACCCGCCAATAGACTCTGTAGGTAAGACCGACTTATTCCTGAATACAAAATCAAGTCTTACATGTGCTGAATTTACCTGCCAACAGACTCTGTAGGAAAGGCCGACTTACTGCTCAATACAAAATCAGGTCAGGTTTTATATGTGCTAAATTTACCTGCCAATAGACTCTGTAGGTAAGGTCAACTTACTGCTAATACAAAATCAGGTCAGGTTTTACATGTGCTGAATTTACCTGCCAATATAGATTCTGTAGGTAAGGTTGACTTACTGCTGAATTTACCTGCCAAAAGACTCTGTAGATAAGGTCGGCTTACTGCTGAATACAAATCAGGTCTTACATGTGCTGAATTTACCTGCCAATAGAATGTGCAAGCAAAGTCAACTTCCTGCTGAATACAAAATCAGGTCTTACATGTGCTGAATTTACCTGCCAACAGACTGTAGGTAAGGCCAATTTACTGCTGAATACAAAATCAGATCTTACATGTGCTGAATTTACCTGCCAATAGACTCTGTAGGTAAGGCCAACTTAAGGCTGAATACAAAATCAGGTCAGGTCTTACATGTGCTAAATTTACCTGCCAATGGACTCTGTAGGTAAGGTCAACTTACTGCTAATACAAAATCAGGCCAGGTCTTACATGTGCTAAATTTACATGCCAACAGACTCTGTTGGTAAGGTCAACTTACTGCTAATACAAAATTAAGTCAGGTCTTACATGTGCAGAATTTACCTGCCAATAAACTCTACTGCTGAATACAAATCAGGTCTTACATGTGCTGAATTTACCTGCCAATAAACTCTACTGCTGAATACAAATCAGGTCTTACATGTGCTGAATTTACATGCCAACAGACTCTGTGGGTAAGTTCAACTTACAGCTGAATACAAAATCAGGTCTTACATGTGCTGAATTTACCTGCCAATAGACCCTGTAGGTAAGGTCAACTTACTGCTAATACAAAATTAGGTCTTACATGTGCTGAATTTACCTGCCAATAAACTCTGAAGGTAACGTCAACTTACTGCTGAATACAAATCAGATCCTACGTGTGCTGAATTTACCTGCCAATAGACTCTGTAAGTAAGGTCGACTTACTGCTGAATACAAATCAGGTCTTTCATGTGCCGAATTTATCTGCCAACAGACTCTGTTGGGAAGGCTGACTTCCTGCTGAACACAAAATCAGGTCTTACATGTGCTGAATTTACCAGCCAATACACTCTGTAGATAGGACCAACTTACTGCTGAATACAAAATCAGGTCTTACATGTGCTGAATTTACCTGCCAATATAGATTCTGTAGGTAATGTCGACTTACTGCTAATACAAATCAGGTCTTACATGTGCTGAATTTACCTGCCAATAGACTCTGTAGATAAGGTGAACTTAACTGCTGAATACAAAATCAGGTCTTACATGTGCTGAATGTACCTGCCAACAGACTCTGTAGGTAAGGTCGGCTTATTCCGGAATACAAAATCAGGTGTTACATGTGCTGAACTTACCTGCCAGTAGACTCTGTAGGTAAGGTCGACTTACTGCTGAATACAAACCAGGTCTTACATATGCTGAATTTACCTGCCAACAGAATGTGTAGGTAAGGTCGACTTCTTGCTGAATACAAAATCAGGTCTTACATGTGCTACATTTACCTGCCAATAGACTCTGTAGTTAAGGCAGACTTAGAGCTGAATACAAAATCAAGTCTTACATGTGCTGAATTTACCTGCCAACAGACTCTGTAGGTAAGGCCGACTTACTGCTCAATACAAAATCACGTCAGGTTTTATATGTGCTAAATTTACCTGCCAACTGACTCTGTAGGTACGGTCAACTTACTGCCAATACAAAATCAGGTCAGGTCTTACATGTGCTGAATTTACCTGCCAATATAGATTCTGATAGGTAAGGTTGATGTACTGCTGAGTAGAAATCAGATCTTACATGTGCTGAATTTACCTGCCAAAAGACTGAGTAGGTAATGTTCACTTACTGCTGAATTTACCTGCCAATAGACTCTGTAGGTAAGTTCGACTTACTGCTGAATACAAATCAGGTCTTACATGTGTTGAATTTACCTACCAATACACTCTACTGCTGAATACAAATCAGATCTTACATGTGCTGAATTAACCTGCCAACAGACCCTATAGGTAAGGTTGACTTACTGCTGAATTTACCTGCCAATAAACTCTGTAGGTAAGGTTGACTTACTGCTAAATACAAATCAGGTCTTACATGTGCTGAATTTACCTACCAATATAGATTCTGTAGGTAAGGTCAACTTACTGCTGAATACAAAATCAGGTCTTACACGTGCTGAATTTACCTGTCAATAGACTCTGTAGATAAGGTCGACTTGCTGCTGAATTTACCTGCCAACAGACTCTGTAGGTAAGGCCGACTTACTGCTGAATACAAATCAGGTCTTACATGTGCTGAATTTGCCTGCCAATAGACTCTGTAGGTAAGGTCGGCTTACTGCTGAGTACAAATCAGGTCTTACATGTGCTGAATGTACCTGCCAATAGAATGTGTAGGTAAGGTCGACTTCCTGCTGAATACAAAATCAGGTCTTACATGTGCTGAATTTACCTGACAACAGACTGTAGGTAAGGCTGACTTACTGCTGAATACAAAATCAGGTCTTACATGTGCTCAATTTACCTGCCAACAGACTCTGTAGGTAAAACCAACTTACTGCTGAATACAAAATCAGGTCAGGTCTTACATGTGCTAAATTTACCTGCCAATGGACTCTCTAGGTAAGGTCAACTTACTGCTAATACAAAATCAGGTCAGGTCTTACATGTGCTAAATTTACATGCCAATAGACTCTGTTGGTAAGGTCAACTTAATGCTAACAAAAAATCAGGTCAGGTCTTGCATGTGCTGAATTTACATGCCAAAAGGCTCTGTAGGTAAGGTCAACTTACTGCTGAATACAAAATCAAGTCTCACATGTGCTGAATTTACCTGACAACAGACTCTGTAGGTAAGGTAGACTTACTACTGAATACAAATCAGGTCGTACATGTGCTGAATTTATCTGCCAACAGACTCTGTGGGTAAGGTCGACTTACAGCTGAATACAAAATCAGGTCTTACATGTGCTGAATTTACCTGCCAACACAATGTAGGTAAGGCCGATTTACTACAGAATACAAAATCAGGTCTTACAATGTGCTGAATTTACCCGCCAATAGAAGGTGTAGGTAAGGTCGACTTACTGCTCAATATAAAATCAAGTCTTACATGTGCTGAATTTACCTGCCAGCAGACTCTGTAGGTAAGGCCAACTTACTGCTCAATACAAGGTCAGGTCAGGTTTTATATGTGCTAAATTTACATGCCAATAGATTCTGTATGTACGGTCAACTTACTGCAAATACAAAATAAGGTCAGGTCTTACATGTGCTGAATTTACCTGCCAATATAGATTCTGTAGGTAAGGTTGACTTACTGCTGAGCACAAATGAGGTCTTACATGTGCTGAATTTACCTGCCAATAGACTCTGTAGGTAAGGTTGACTTACTGCTGAATTTACCTGCCAAAAGACTCTGCAGGTAAGGCTGACTTGCTGCTGAATACAAATCAGGTCTTACATGTGCTGAAATTTACCTGCCAATAAACTCTACTGCTGAAAACAAATCCGATCTTACATGTGCTGAATTTATCTGCCAACAGACTCTGTAGGTAAGGTTGACTTACTGCTGAATTTACCTGCCAACTGACTCGGTAGGTAAGTTCGACTTGCTGCTAAATACAAATCAGGTCTTACATGTGCTGAATTTACCTGCCAATAGACTCTGTAGGTCTGGTCAACTTGCTGCTAAATACAAATCTGGTCTTACATGGTCTGAATTTACCTGCCAATAGACTCTGTAGGTAAGGTCGACTTGCTGCTGAATTTACCTGCCAAAAGACTCTGTAGGTAAGGCCGACTTACTGCTGAATACAAATCAGGTCTAACATGTGCTGAATTTACCTGCCAACAGACTCTGTAGGTGAGGTCGACTTACTGCTGAATATAAATCAGGTCTTACATGTGCTGAATTTACCTGCCAATAGAATGTGTAGGTAAGGTCGACTTACTGCTAAATACAAAATCAGGTCTTACATGTGCTGAATTTACCTGCCAACAAACTGTAGGTAAGGCCGATCTACTGCTGAATACAAAATCAGGTGTTACATGTGCTGAATTTACCTGCCAATAGACTCTGTAAGGCCGGCCAACTTACTGCTGAATACAAAGTCAGGTCAGGTCTTACATGTGCTAAATTTACCTGCCAATGGACTCTGTAGGTAAGGTCAACTTATTGCTAATATAAAATCAGGTCAGGTCTTACATGTGCTGAATTTACGTGCCAATAGACTCTGTAGGCAAGGTCAACTTACCGCTAATACAAAATCAGGTCAGGTCTTACATGTGCTGAATTTACATGCCAATAGGCTCTGTAAGTAAGGTCGACTTACTGCTGAATACAAAATCAGGTCTTACATGTGCTGCATTTACCTGCCAATAGACTCTGTAGGTAAGGTCAACTTATTGCTGAATGAGATATGAGTTAAGTAAGTGAAGTTTATTGCTACAATCCTGTCCCAATTTAACAGTACAATCACTATTTCCTAAGATAAAAATGTATGTTGCAAGGATGCACTTAAACTGTAACTCAGTATCACCCATCAGTCATATTAATCTCATTTTAACTCAGTATCACCTGCTACTATCACAGTGTAACTCAGAATCACCTGTGATCATCATCTCAATATCATTGTAACTCAGTATTACCTGTCACAATTATCACAATATCATTAAAACTCTGTATCACCTGTCACCATCATCCCAATATCATTGTAACTCAGTATCACCTGTCACCATCATCTCAATATCATTGTAACTCAATATCACCTGTCACAATTATTTCAACATCATTGTAACTCAATATCACCTGTCACCATTATCTCAATATCATTGTAACTCAGTATCACTTGTCACAATTATTTAAATATCATTGTAGCCAGGATGGTTATCCTGTCACAGTCATACTAATACCATCACGTTTTCTATTTTGAGCTGAAAATTTAAATTTTTAAAGTACACCATATATACAACCAAGTCAGCATTCTCAAACTTTTTTCATTTAGCCTTGAGTTACTGGCAAACCCATAAATGGGAGTGACAAAATAAAAACAAACTAAACCATGTCAAAAACCAAAATACCTATTTTTTTCAAAACGTCTGTATGTGTGTATGTTTTCTATCAAAATAATTCAGATCTGTTCCAGAATTAAAGGAGAACTGGGGGGGATTGGAAGGCACTTAATCTGGTAAGTGTGGTGTTGGTGGTAATCCATGCTGTTTTAAGTGTTTTAATTTTGCCAGTTTAAATAAAATTATATCGGTAATTGGTAATGGGGTCTTTGAAATAATGGTGCCCATAACCCCATACATTAATTTTTGATATAACCATAACAAGATGTGGCTGAAGCATACTGCCCTTCTGCTGATGTGAGACTCTTGGGTTAATGATGGGTACAGTATTCAAATTGCCCTTATGCTGATGTAATACTCTTGGGTTAATGATGGGTACAATATTCAAATTGCCCTTATCCTGATGTAATACTCTTGGGTTAATGATGGGTACAATATTCAAATTGCCCTTATGCTGATGTAATACTCTTGGGTTAATGATGGGTACAATATTCAAATTGCCCTTATGCTGATGTGAGACTCTTGGGTTAATGATGGGTACAATATTAAAATTGCCCTTATGCTGATGTGAGACTCTTGGGTTAATAATGGGTATTAGATTAAATTGCCATTATGCTGATGTGAGACTCATGGGTTAATGATGAGTATGATATTAAAATTGCCCTTATGCTGATGTGAAACTCCTGGATTAATGACGAATACAATATTAAATTTGCCCTTCTGCTGATGTGAGACTCTTAGATTAATGATGGGTATGATATGAAAATTGTCCTTATGCTGATGTGAGATTCTTGGGTTAATGATGGGTATGATATGGAAAACTGCCATATAATAACCTATAAATTAATGGAAATACAAGAGTTTGTTATTTACAACATCATGCAAAATTTACCTCTGACCTGTCGACCAGGAGGAAAGTCACATGTCATGAATTCACATTATAAACATGTGTACTAGGTCAAGGAAAAGTTGGAAAGAGCACTTTAAAAAAAATGTAAAATTTGGTATATTTTCCAACATAAATAGAATCTTTGGTAATTTAGCTACCAGTTGGTAAATTAGAGTCTTACCCCCTCTCTTTCAGTTTCTGCTAACTGTAAAGACACCCTCAGTTCATACAGAGTGTCACCACCAAACAAGCACCCAATAAAGACTCCATCATTCTTGAGGGCATTATGAATCTGAAATTGACAACAAAGTTGGCAGCAAAAAGAATTCTATAAATTTATTAACAAGATTAAACAAGTTAAGGATATTCAAAATGATTTGCAATCGGAAAGGATACAAAGGGTATGAATTTAGCAGGCATTTCATTGAATCTGTGCAGAAGAAAGATATATTTATTAGTGGTCTTGTATTAACTCTGTAACTCCCCCCCCCCCAAAGAAAAGGTTGAAATCTACTCCACCTAATTCTATACCCTGTTGAACCTGACATGGTCAATGCCTAGTTCTATTGACTGGTCACAGCTGTCTCATATCAAAGATTAAAATATCAATACATATTAATGCTTAAATAAAAATGCCATTGTAAAAAGAGATTAATAGACCACATCTATAACAAGAGGCCCAAGGGGTCCTAAGATCACTCATGTTAGTCTCACTGCCCAATGCAATAGCAGTTGGTTAAATAATCTGAAATAGTTACAATTGTCATATTCAATGACAGTGGCAAAATGATAACAGGATGCCCTCTGTCCACTTTGGTCAAATTATAGCAACCTGCTTTTGAGAAGAGGTTGCTTAAATGATTTCAGGGTTAAATTTATCTACATGGTAACATTCTCATTATTTTAAACAAGAAAATATATTTTTTGTTTTCTTGAAGCAATTTTACATTATGCAATTCATAACAATGAATGTAAATAAATTAACATTAAAAATTCTTTATTCTTAGATGTTTATGATGGAAGGATAGTCAGGCCTATTGTTGACGAGCCAAACATTTCTCCAATTTTTATCCTGAATAAAATTTAAGTGCTGTATTCTTGTGGCAGCCAGAATGCTGCGGTCATTACTTACATAACGGTTTTAATCTCAATCCATTTTGCCAACATTTAATGATATGTAAATCATTTCATATTTATCCATGTATCATGTGATAATTTTAAAATGACTACTATTTCACTGCACTGTCTTTATCATGAGTAAGATATATTTAATTCTTATCATGGTCATAGTGATCCATAATGTGTGTACTGAGGACTTTATTACCACTCTGATATCTTTCCAAATGTGTGTACTGAGGACTTTATTACCACTCAGATTTCTTTCCAAAAGTTCATTTGATTTGGCCTCATTGGTGGACCAGGTTAAAAGAGGAACCCTCTTTAGACAATTTCACTTGAATAGACTCAACAATTTATTAATTTAGCTGATTTCCTGCAAAAATATGTCAAGATGTTTGTGAATTGCTTCTCTTTACGCCATCTGTTTACATGCAGTGTGAACAGTTATCATTTACTGCTATGTCAAATATGAACTGCTGGCAGTGTAACTAGTGTAACCATGGCTGCAAAGATGTGCGTAAATTTATGCCAATTATTTTGATACTTTCATATCTGTGCTGGCCATCAAACATTTTTTAGCACCTGGCATAAAAACACAGCCAAGACTAAACACCGGATTTTAATTTTTTCTGGTTTTTAATGGCCATCATGTTTGATAGTGAACATGCATCAACTGTGGAAAATGGATAGGTCTTGAAGCTCATTGTAAAACTGGATTCAAACTGGTAAAATGGCTCTTTTAAAGCTGAAAATAGTAAATGTTGACAGACATATGATGCATACCAGATGAATGATGAATGACAAACACATGGTTAAAACCACAAGCTCAATGCACCGGCGAACTAAAATCATTATATATTTTCTTTCATAGGTTACCAACGAAGATGAAATTCACAAATTGGAGACCTGTCTTGTAAAAGATTATGTTCATATACTACAGGACCAATACATCCATTAGATACATTGAAGTAAATTAATTCAAGTGGAATACGACAAAGACTGTATGATCAAAGTGTTACTGACACAGCCCAAGCAAAGTCTGTACATAACCACCTGCATAAGACAGTGAAGCTCAAGAGATGGATCTGGATAATATTTATGACAATTAAATGATGATTTACAATGACAAGACAAAGATGGAGGATTTCTAACTTTATCACACAATCTGGTCAAGTTATTGGATTTGGTAGCTGATGACCTTAGATAGTAACGCTTACAGAATACTTTGAATCATAAAAATGTGGACCTAACATTTACGTGTGGTATTAACATATCAAAGGATATTGTGAATCAGATCATTCAGAACTACAGTTTCTATGCCGGTAAACGACCTGTAACTGAATTAATGTATTTATCATATAAATCTTTTTAAAATGTCATGCATTATGGATTTTAATGGATTTTATTACATCAATATGGACAAAATGTAAGTTATCAATTTATTTGCAACATTGTCCACTCCATAATATAATTGTATTTTACACAGGTTTTGTTCTTTTTTTCCTGTCTGTCTTGCAAAATACACACCAACTTATATGATAGTCAAAGAGAATGGGCTTTTGTGTCCCTAAAATGGGGAGAGGTTGACTTAAAGCTGAGTTGAGATGTGCAGGTGTATGGACAGACAGCAGCAACACAATATGCTCCCTTCTGCTATGATCCCAGTGGGGGATAAACAGTACCTAACACTGGTCCTGTACACTTACCTGTCTAAAACACCCTGGAAGGTCATTTACCCAGTGTAAACTGAAATATACAAATAGATTCTTAAGTAAACTGAAATCTAAAAACATTAGCGGTATTTCACACTAAAGCAATAATCTATCAAAGTAATAAGAATTAATGTATCATGCACTGATCAACATTTTTAATACACTACAGAATACACAACAACTTGCCATTATCAAATTAAATAGCTCATCTCAACGAAGCTGTTAGCAGTCTCCAGTAGCCCTGTAAACATGAAAGTGATCTTGACAAAAAAATGTTGGCCACATTCCTAACAAAAGCTTTTATCTTTGAAATTTTTATACTTTTATCTTTAATCAATTTATGGTTTTAATTTTTTTCCGTACTATATAGCCAATATTGTGTTGACATACCATTCACATAAACACACACACACACAAAAATTCTGACAAAGCATCGAAGACAAAACAATATAAAAAGAACTTTCTTTTCTACAATATGAGCAAAGTACAGGCCCTATAATGAGTTCATAAATACCAAAGATTAATGTTATTGCTATTTTTTAAATAAAAATTATTGTTCTTATAATCTGCATTAGTAGCTACATGTATTATCACTGTCTACCCCTAGAAACTACATGTATTATCACTGTCTAACCTACAAGTTACATGTATTATCACTGTCTACTCTTAGAAACCACATGCATTATCACTGTCTACTCTTAGAAACCACATGTATTATTACTGTCTACTCTTAGAAACCACATGTATTATTACTGTCTACTCTTAGAAACCACATGTATTATTACTGTCTACTCTTAGAAACAAAATGTATTGTCACTGTCTACCCCTAGAAACAAAATGTATTGTCACTGTCTACCCTTAGAAATTACATGTATCACTGTCTACCCCTAGAAATCACATGTATTATCACTGTCTACCCTAGAAATTACATTTATTATCACTGTCTACCCTTAGAAATTACATGTATTATCACTGTCTACTCTTAGAAACCACATGTATTATCACTGTCTACCCCTAGAAATTAAATGTATTATCCCTGTCTACCCTTAGAAATTACATGTATCACTGTCTACCCCTAGAAATCACATGTATTATCACTGTCTACCCCTAGAAATTACATTTATTATCACTGTCTACCCTTAGAAATTACATGTATTATCACTGTCTACTCTTAGAAACCACATGTATTATCACTGTCTACCCCTAGAAATTACATGCATTATCACTGTCTACCCCTGGAAACTACATGTATTATCATTGTCTACTCTTAGAAACCACATGTATTATCACTGTCTACCCCTAGAAATTACATGTATTATCACTGTCTACCCCTGGAAACTACATGTATTATCACTGTCTACTCTTAGAAACCACATGTATTATCACTGTCTACCCCTAGAAATTACATGTATTAACACTGTCTACCCCTAGAAATTACATGTATTATCACTGTCTACCCCTAGAAATCACATGTATTATCACTGTCTACTCTTAGAAACTACATGTATTATTACTGTCTACCCCTAGAAATTACATGTATTATCACTTTTCTACTCACTGGAAGCTATAGGATTTGAGAAACCTTGGAGTGACAGTCCATAGTACACCATAATTCAATAATTACCTTCATTAGCTGCTATATGAGAGGCTTCATACTGATAAGCAGGCATCATGCAGTCCACGCATCAAACACTCATTTACATGTACCGTACACAGTTAACTTATGGTAACCTATTACAATATACAGCTGATCAACAAAGGTCTTTTCTGTAAGCTATATAAAGTATTCAAAATTAACTACAGAATGAACCCAAAACAGTATGGGATATTTTTTCAAATCACATATCCTGTAAATTTGTTTATTTTTGGGGGTATCAATTATTCATTTTTTTTTCAAATTACAAAAAGCTGACATCTTCAGTGGTACTTATGTGACTCATAAGCAGGATCACTATTCCTTTGAACTGGATGTTTAAATTTATGGTTAGTATCAACCACGAAATCCATGAAAATTGGTAGCCCACATGAAAACAGTGACGACAGTATCTGCGAGAAAGATGCTAAATTGTGATGCAAAAATACCATTAAACATCAGAGCATTTGCCACATAATAAGGTGTAAAGATTTGCTATTCAAACACTAAACTAATGGCAAAGGTTAAAGGTCATATGGACATTCACAATTTAGCTATCTTTAGATTTTACCACTCCAGTGGCCTAAGTGGTTAGAGCATCCACCTCAGGTGCAGGAGGTCACAGGTTCAAACCTGGCTGATTTGACTTATAAAAATGGTACTAAACAGCTACCTTGCTTAGTGCTCAGCATTAAGAATTTAGTGTTAGGACTGGTCAGCCTGGTATCAGGATAATGTGACTGGGTGGGGCATGATGCTACATGTCTGCGGCATGATGCCTCAGTGCTAGACATCACTACAAAATGCCACACTGCAGATATTATTGGGATATGACTGAAAAATTTACAAAGGTATGTTAAAAATCCGAATCACACACATATATATCTGTAAAATTTTATTGGGCTTAATATTTACAATCATATTTTGTTTACCATATTTATTTGTTTATAAGTCGTGTCCAACTGCAAACAAAACAGACCCTGATCTGCCATCACATAATGATCAGGCAGAGTTTTCTAGCTAGTCCTAACAAACTGCATAGACCTAGAACTGCCAGTGCAATTTGCAGCAAACAGCTGGGTCTATGAAGTTTGTTACTGGACCTAATTTATAAGTGAGTAACTATGGCAACTATGTACATAATCATGTGATAAAGACTCAGACATGAATGTCAAAATATTCTCAACATGTTGAGCTTTTTTGTATGTGAACATGCATTTTACATACCAATGTACACTGACTCTGTGCATACTTAGGCATACAGAACAGAATGGCCTGAACTTACTTCAACCTTACCTAAGTCTGTGGACTTCACTCACCTCAAACTGCTAACTACCAGGTCTAAGGAATTATCTTTAAATGGGAAGAACTCCTCATCTGCAATGACCCTGAAAGTTGGCACTTCGGGAGAAACTTCACTTTGTCTCTGAAAGATCAAATAATTGACCTATTAAAACATAAAAATGAGAGCTATCTGAACCAAATTTCACAACTAGGATGCTAACCGGTTTCAGTGATGATTGGTCACCAAAGGATCATATAAAAAGAATTTTAAATTCTTTCATTTATTCAATTCGTGCCAGTAATGTCTACAGATTAGCAAAATAAATTCCAAAACAAATATCAGATCAGTGTTTTTTTTCATTTAGGACCAACTAGACATCATAAAAGTCTTTTCGTAGCAATAAGATTTTCAAAATGACCATCATTGTGTCCATATTAGATCCATTCAGGAAGACCAGCAAATAAATAATTTTCAAGGTGGCCATATTCGATTCATGGCTCCATTTTCATTTTGAAAAACTTTGTTTTCAACCTAAACCTTGTAAAGATTCACAGCAATAATCTAAGTAGATGGGAACTTGGAGTGATAACAAACCTGTGCTAACAGACAAATTATGGACAACAGACAGAAAATAAACCACTGCATAATCTTGACCAACAGAGCTAAAACAAGTAAACTCTGATACTTATAAAACTATATGACTCAGTTTTGAGAACTATCAGTCTCGGACTAGAGACTGGAAGTCCTGGCAGGAAGTAAAACTGTCAGTCTCAGACCAGGGATTGGAAGTCCTGGAAGCAGGTAAAACTGTCAGTCTCAGACCTGAGATTAGAAGTCCTGAAAGCAGGTAAAACTGTCAGTCTCAGACCAGAGATTGGAAATCCTGGAAGCAGGTAAAACTGTCAGTCTCAGACCAGAGATTGGAAGTCCTAGAAGCAGGTACTCTCACTAATGAGAATTTTTTTCTGTTAATTTCATAAATTATTTTTAGTGGCTGTTTTATGTCAATAAAAGTAAAGAAATGTATTGTGCATAGTCTTCCTTACATAAGATGTATTGAGAACTACCTATGGTACAGTTATGGTTTGGCTACTAATTTCATCAAGACTTGTCATGAGAATTACCTATGGTACAGTTATGGTTTGGCTACTAATTTCATCAAGACTTGTCATGAGAATTACCTATGGTACAGTTATGGTTTGGCTACTAATTTCATCAAGACTTGTCATGAGAATTACCTATGGTACAGTTATGGTTTGGCTACTAATTTCATCAAGACTTGTCATGAGAATTACCTATGGTACAGTTATGGTTTGGCTACTAATTTCATCAAGACTTGTCATGAGAATTACCTATGGTACAGTTATGGTTTGGCTACTAATTTCATCAAGACTTGTCATGAGAATTACCTATGGTACAGTTATGGTTTGGCTACTAATTTCATCAAGACTTGTCATGAGAATTACCTATGGTACAGTTATGGTTTGGCTACTAATTTCATCAAGACTTGTCATGAGAATTACCTATGGTACAGTTATGGTTTGGCTACTAATTTCATCAAGACTTGTCATGAGAATTACCTATGGTACAGTTATGGTTTGGCTACTAATTTCATCAAGACTTATCAGGTTCAAATATGCTTACCAACATTTTCTCTGAGAGTTCACATTGATAAATTGTTGAGACAACATCTTTTAGGAGATGTTTGGACACATAACCTCTTGCACAACCTAAGTCAACAGCTACATTAAATTGCCTGAAAAAAAAAAAAATACCAAGCATGTGATGTCAAAATGTGTCAGTACAGTGATAATTGTATCAATAAGTGTATTCATAAACTTTCAAGTATCAAACAGTATCAGTATTTTTAAACAGGAAGTCATGATTAAGATCTTAGTTTGAGTATAAAGAAAGATGTTTATTAAATATTACTTTAAGTCAAAAAAAAAAAACAAGTTATTAAAATATATCTTAGAATAGCATCAATTAATTACATCAATTAATATACAGGATTTCTGAGTTCAATACAAGCAGACATATTTTAGTACTGAATTGGGGTTGTTGTTAGCTGATGTTCTCACAAGCTAACCTGAAGCTAAGGGCTACATCTGGTATTATTTAGGACTCAACACATTTTGAACAATTATGAATGCACATATAGTGAATTCTACCCATTAAGACACATGTTCATCAAAAAGCACTTTAATATAAAGGACACATTTACATTAAGGACATAACTTTATAAAAGACATGTGTTCATTTAAGCATACCTTTATATAAAGAAATATGTTCCTTGCTGGCACTACTGTATAAAGGGCACATATTAATAAAAACACCTGTCTATAAAGGATACATGTACATAAATGGTATATCTATATAAAGGACATGTATTCCTTCTACATAAATGGCATATGTTCATTATGTACACTTCTAGATAAAGGACATATACAAATAAAAGACTCCTCAATATAAAGGACACATGCCCATAAAGGCCTTCACAGACAAGACATAATGGACGCTTCTGTATCAAGGACATATACCTATAAATATATCTGTATACTAAGGAAACATGCCCCATAAAGGGTGCTCCTCTCTCTCTCTTTTTACATATATATATATATATATATAGAGAGAGAGAGAGAGAGAGAGAGAGAGGAAGAAAGACAGAGAGGAACAGAGATAGAGAGGCAGAAAAGTGAAAGAGAGAGAATTACAAATATACACCAAACAGAACAGAAAGTTCTATCCCTAGATTCTACAGAAGAATGTTTGGCAGAATTAATATTTAATGCAAATAATACTATCACACAGGTTAGGGAATTTTTAATTTGTACTCTGCAGAGATTCAAACCCTCGTCTGCAGTTAAACAGCATCCATCACCTTGCCTGAATGCACACACACACACACACACATATATACACACACACACATGGCACATGCCCATAAAGGACATATATACATGTATATACAAGACATGTGTCCATAATTTATACCTCTTTATAAAGAAAACATGTACATTAAGGGCACATACATGCACATAAAGGTCATCTCAACAAAAAGGAAACATGTTCATTAAGAGTGCTTCAATGTAAGGAATACATAAATGAAGACTCTGTACAAAGGACACCTGGCAATAAAGATTGTTTTGTGTTATATATATATATATATATATATATATATATATATATATATATATATATATATGTATGTATGTATGTATGTATATACACAGTGTGACCCCCTACTATAGCATGCTCCTTTATAACATGACTCTTGATTTCAAACACATGTATTTTTCTTGTGCAAGAAAAAAAATTCTTTCTTAAAGTATGAAAAATAACATGTACAAAGTTTATTATCATTTTGGGAAGATATCATGTAAAGATTCTAATATATGAAGATAGCTACTGAAATTTCACATACATGTATTTTTTTTACACGAAAAAAGAGTTTTTTCTTCTTAAAAGTATGAAAAATAACATGCAAAACGTTTATTCAGGGATTGCGCTGTGCTTCGCCAATGTCACAAATTGCTATATTTTTTCCTTATTGGCGACAAAATATACCATCTGGTGATTTTTGATTTTGCAACATTGTTGGCTGTTTAAACTTGTATCTTGGGCTTGGAGTGGAGAAATTCAGATCCACCATGAAAGTGAAGCCACAAACTTGATATAAAATGCACTGGATTCTATCTGTTGTTATATAAACAAATTCAATGTTTACATTGACAAACAGAGCATTTTTATATCATAGTCTGCTTATGCTTACATTTAGCCTGAGTAGTGTATGCTGCGATACACTCCAAAAGTCATGCTACTGGTACTAGCTACAAATGACCAACCACTGAAGGCAGGAACAGTAACTGCTACAATCAATCAAACAACAGCTAATTCATTTTTTTAAAAATTTATATAGAAACAATAGTTTCGCTGAAACTTCAAAGAAAAGTGATTCCCTTTGAAGCACCAATCATTCTGTATAAATACAAAGCAAATGAAAACAAATTCAGTCTCAATCAATGTTCTATAATTATTTGATGTTACCATTGCAATAACATATGAGTTTGGGTTGGTCTTCCAAAGTTGTCTTTAGCGGTGACTTCAAATACACATGCACCCTTCAAAAGAAAGCTGGCTACAATTTTCAATAAAAACAAAGTACCTCTCATCACATGAAGTCAGCACCAAACTTAAATAAACTGTGATCTTTTGAAACCATAGATATCTAGCCATCAAGTTAACTGAAGGAGTATCTCACAAAGAAATCTGTTAAATTTTTTAATTTGTTCACATTTTTTTCATTTCCCTATGAATAGCCTCATCCCCTGTGTAGCCTCGGCAAAATGATAGCTGTCTCAACCTGACCAAAATCGAGGTCATTTATGTACATGTACATGCAGCATGTAATCAACTATAGTCATATGCTACTAGCATCAATATCATAGTGAACTGTTTAGTGACAATTGGATATAGTTCAAAGGAAGACTACCATTTTTTTATATATGTATTACATGTATTTGTGTTCTTGAATGAGATGTGACCGATACATGAATTTTATAAAATGTGATTTATTCTCAAATCCATGGATTTTTTTTTTATATACATTTACAGTACTTAATGGATTACTGATTGTACTATACAAATTTAAGTTATCAACAAGTGTATTTCAGACTAGTTTGTCTTACTTTAGTTAAAAGCACGTATTTTTGCACCTGCTTTTATTACCCCACCCACCCCTGGCCAATTTGCTTGGTACATGTATCATTTTCTTCAGCTAACTGACTTGGTTAGTTAAAACATGGAACGGTCTATTACAAGGTCAGGTTCTAATGACCCCAACCACTGCATTATAGTGGGTCACACTATATAAGACACAAGATCATACAGCATAACTGCAGGAATCTCCAATAAACATGCCTAAATATTTCTGATATGCATTATAAATGCATATAGTTTAAATGTATGTCAAAACACTGTCATAAGACTGAATTACCAAACTGATGAGTTTATGTTTACACATGCTTACATGTTTGTGTAAATGCTCTGGAGTTCTGCAGTTTTGCATAAGGAGTAATAATTTAAGAGAGAAGATATCCCATTTATTTTCCACATTTGTAATCCTTGCTGTAAAAAGAAGAATGTGGATATCCTAGGATGTTTTTAAAAAACCTCCAGTTTGCTTTATTTTGATATTTGAATGAAGGGGTTGATTTGGGTTAGAGAGTACACAGCTAGACCTTACTTCCAAACTGCATCTCATACAAGACTGCTAGTAATGCATGGCTACTTCCACTTCAGGGGTAAAGTATCAAGTTAAAGTGTAAAAAAAACCCAACTTATTTAGTTTTCTGATATTATTAAATTTAATAAGTGTATTTTCAGAAAATATTAATGCATACACTACAAAAATTAATTTCTGTATTAAATAGGCAAGCAAAGTTAGTGTTCTTTGTGAAATTGCAAGTACAATTCCCCCACACAAAAGAAGTCATTTTCATTAGATGTTTTGTTCTGATCGCACACAGTTTTCCTAACAGTAATGAAAAGTAAAATTCAGTTCATGTAGGTGAAAGACATGTAAATAGTGACTTTCTCTATACTGCTACACTGTTATGCAAACAACTTTGCCTTGTGTTTCATCCACTATGTATGCTAAAAAAAACAACAACTGAATAAAACCATAAAGGACCAAACAAATATTTCAATTATAAAATTTATTTTGGTTATATAGCATAAAATTTTAAATCACAAGCTTCTAAACAGCCTTGCTGATTATAATGCATTTGTTCCATAAAAAAGTATTTATTAGTAATAATAATAATAATAATAATTAGGACTTTGTATAGCACCTAATCTTTAGAAGCTCTAAGCGCTTTACAACATTAGACAAACATAATATAATGATATGATTACAAAAAACAAACACCATGAAATTAGAAAGCAGAAAACATGCTGTAAATATTTAAGGTAAGAAAACATTATTAGGTCTTTAAGTCTGTTCTTGCAGTTGAAATAGGTGAATTTTAAGAGTGCTCTTGAATGAGATCACTATGTCTTTGTGTCTAAGTTCAGTGGGCAATTCGTTCCACATTGCTGGGCCCTGGTATGTAAAAGAACGTTGTCCATATGACTTCATTTTCATAGTGGGAATAATGAGAATACGATTGTTGGAAGAGGATCATAAGTATCTTGCTGGTGTGTACACATAGGTGAGGTTGGATAGGTATGTTGGACTGGAGCCCATCAGTGAAACGTAGCACAGAGAACAAATTTTGTGTTTGATTCTGAATCGAATGGATAGCCAGAGTAGGGTACAGAATAGGGGGGAGGTGTGCTCTGATCATGGTACTCTAAGGTTGATCTGAGCAGTTGTGTTTATAACTTTTTGAAGTTTCTGGAGTAGATATTGAGACAACCAGACAGAATTGAGTAACAATAGTCCAGTCTTCAAAGTACTAAGAAACACACAAGTATTTTAGTGGCATCAACTGAAAGATAATTGTGAATGGAGCTGATGCATCTCAGCTCAAGATATGCAGCTTTGCAAATGTTCATGACATGCTGGTGCAATGAGAGAGTACTGTCAAGAGTAACACCTAGGTTTTGTACTGACTGTGTCTCACACAAGCAATCTCAATCCCTGCTCCAGTACCATATGGTATTGAAAAGTGACCTTTTTGAATATGTGCATGAAGTTTTCTTAACACAGCAGCCAAAGTTTTCCTAAATGACAGGAAGACGAAATTTGCCATAATTATTTACTAGATGTGCTGATAAATTCTACAGTTGTATATACACTATGAACAGGTTGGATTGGTTGTACATACACTATGAACAGGATGGGTTGGTTGTACATACACTATGAACAGGATGGATTGGTTGTACATACACTATGTTGTACATACACTATGAACAGGATGGATTGGTTGTACATACACTTTGAATAGGATGGGTTGGTTGTACATACACTATAAACAGGATGGATTGGTTGTACATACACTATGTTGTACATACACTATGAACAGGATGGATTGGTTGTACATACACTATGAACAGGATGGATTGGTTGTACATACACTATGAACAGGGATGGATTGGTTGTGCATACACTATGAACAGGATGGGTTAGTTGAACATACACTACGAACAGGATGGATGGGTTGTACATACACTATGAACAGGATGGATTGGTTGTAAATACACTATGAACAGGATGGGTTGGTTGTACATACATTATGAACAGGATGGATGGGTTGTACATACACTATGAACAGGATAGGTTAGTTGTACATACATTATGAACAGGATGGATGGGTTGTACATACACTATGAACAGGATGGATTGGTTGTACATACACTATGAACAGGATGGGTTAGTTGTACATACACTATAAACAGGATGGATGGGTTGCACATACACTATGAACAGGATGGATTGGTTGTAAATACACTATGAACAGGATGGGTTAGTTGTACATACACTATGAACAGGATGGATTGGTTGTGCATACACTATGAACAGAATGGATTGGTTGTACATACCCTATGAACAGGATAGATTGGTTGTACAATACACTATGAACATGATGGGTTGGTTGTACATACACTATGAACAGGATGGATGGGTTGTACAATACACTATGAACATGATGGGTTGGTTGTACATACACTATGAACAGGATGGATTGCTTGTACATACACTTTGAATAGGATGGGTTGGTTGCACATACACTATAAACAGGATGGATTGGTTGTACATACACTATGAACTGGATGGATTGGTTGTACATACACTATGAACAGGATGGATTGGTTGTACATACACTATAAACAGGATGGATTGGTTGTACATACACTATGAACAGGGATGGGTTGGTTGTACGTACACTATGAACAGAATGGGTTGGTTGTACATACACTATGAACAGGATGGATTTGTTGTACATACACTATGAACAGGGATGGGTTTATTTGTTCATACACTATGAACAGGATGGATTGGTTGTACATACACTATGAACAAGACGGATTGGTTGTACATACATTATGAACAGAATGGGTTGGTTGTACATATACTATGAACAGGATGGGTTGGTTGTACATACACTATGAACAGGATGGATTTGTTGTACATACACTATGTTGTACATACACTATGAACAGGATGGATTGGTTGTACATACACTATGAACAGGATGGATTGGTTGTACATACACTATGCACAGGATGGGTTGGTTGTACATACACTATGAACAGGATGGGTTGGTTGTACATACACTATAAACAGGATGAACAGGGATCGATTGGTTGTACATACACTATGAACAGGGATGGGTTGGTTGTACATACACTGTGAAAAGGTTCACAGGGATCAAAGTGTCAAATGTTTGCTAATTCTTATGACACCAATATATGAAAAGCACGTGAAATCTGTTTTGTAATTATTATTCCTTAATTTTATTACAAATTAATTAAAGAAAATTTTTAATATAATTTTCTTTTATGTAATCCAACAGTTTTATGTTTAAGCTGATTTTATTTCTATATTCTAAAACTTTTAATTTTCCCATAAGTAATGACTTTTCGCACAACAAGGTATTTAGCATAAGGAAAGGAAACAGGGATGAATTAGTTTATTTTCATACACGGCATCATTATCACTATCATTTTATTCAGAATAATCATACACAATATGAAAAAGAAAAAGCAATTGTTGTTGTTGCAGTTTTTTGGGTTTAAACGCCATTTTTCAGTGCAATATAGGATATACATGGCGGCCAGTTGATGAAGAAACCAGGAAAATCCAGGTAAGAACCACTGACCCATGGGAAGCTACTGGAAGATTTCTCGCATACCCACAATGGCTGAGCTCGAGACTTGAACCCACATAAATAGAGGTGAAATGGCAGTGATCAGTTAAGGCAGGCGCTTTGCACAAATGTCCAAATTTATCTTAAGATTCCACTCCTAAGTTTTGCAATTTTTTCACAGGTGCAAAATTGTAAAGAAAAGGTATCCCTTGATTTTCTCCAGTAATAATCCTTGTTCTAGAAAGAGAAACATGTACATCCTAGACTAGGTTTGAAAACCTACAACTTTATTTTGATATCTGAATGATAGGATACATTTAGGTTTGAGAGTAGGCCTTACTTCTACTGTGCATCTGAATGATAGGATACATTTAGGTTTGAGAGTAGGCCTTACTTCTACTGTGCATCTGAATGATAGGATACATTTAGGTTTGAGAGTAGGTCTTACTTCTGTTGTGTATCTGAGGGGGCGCTCACCAGTTATTATGTACTTTTTGAGAGAGTGACGTATGTAAAGTGAAGTTGTTTGCATTTAAAACATGCACTGTGGAGAGAATGTTGGCATACTTCTATGCTACTTTGATGTAATGTGGCTGACATTTCTTTGGATATTGTGTCAACATCAGCTCAATTAACTCACACAATGCAGACACCAAGTTCAGCACCCCTTCCTCCAAGAGATGTGTCTGAAACACAAACCAGAGTCCAACACATGAAATCGTAACCCAGAAAAGATAGGACTCTAATAATTGGCTCCTCAATATTGAAAAGTATAATACCAAGGAGACTTTTTAAAACAGATGTACAGACTCTATGAGGTGCAAAAGTCGACAACATCACGGAAAGAATAATGAATACTGACCTAACCAAATACAACCAAATTATTATTTTAGTAGGTGGAAATGATGCCAGTGATGGAAGGTCACTAAGTCAAATCAGAACAGATTCTGAAAGTTTACTGTATGCTGCTAGGTACTGCAGTCCAGATACATGTAAAATAATCATACCAGGACTACCACCTTGTGTGGACACCAGGGTGAAAGAAATCAATGATCTGATAATTGACCTATGCGAAGACTTCAACCTCAATACATTCCACAATACACATCTTTCTTTCTTCAGAACCTGGATGTCAACCTAAGTCTCTACCAAAGAGACAAAATTCATTTAAGCAGAAAAGGAACCACTCAACTACTGAGAAATATTAACATGTATGCCCCCATTTTCAGGCACTATAATGAAGAGTACTGTCTCTACTGTGGGGAAACTGGGCATATGACACAGGTATGCCATCATGGCAAACAGATTGAGTGCTTCAGATGCCATAAATTTGGACACAAACAAAGACTCTGTCAATCAATGTATTATACATACTAGGAAGCTGGCAAAGAGGAGAATGCCAATGCTTCATCTATAACAAATCTTAATGTACCTAGTGAGACTCTTGACTCTAACTATTCAATGGACACTATTGTAAATGCAAATGTTAATGGATTTTCAGGGTCTGTATGTGACTTTGAAGATGCTAATATATATGAACATTTAAATACAGAAATACAATGTAAGAATGATAAAAGTAGTATGGAGACAATCTCAGTGAGTACCCCATTGCATGATGACATACATGTAATTGATATGAAACTAAATACAAAAGGTTTTAACATAGGTCACTTAAATGTACAAGGTATAGTGGGAAAAACAGACCAAATTAAGTTAATGTTGTCTTCCAAGGAAAATAATATACATGTTTTAGGACTCACTGAAACCTAATTAAATGCTAACCACAATGATGATCTATATCACTGTCAAGGCTACAATAAACCATTACGCAGGGACAGAGAGACAGCAGGGGGAGGTCTTGTTGTACACATTCGGGAAGATATAAATGCAGAAAGGCGACTCGACTTGCAGTCACAAGAAATTGAGAGTATCTGGGTGGAAATTTCTCAAAATAATGCAAAATCATTCCTAGTGGGTTTCATTTATAGGCCACCTTCCTCCAAAGCAATTTGGAATGATAACTTTTTGAAACAAATGGAAAATGTTCTTGCACAGGAGAAAGAAACAATATACTCGGTGATATAAATAAGGACCTTCTCAATACTCAAATAAGGAACAACTGGATGGAATATATTGAATCATTCGGCCTAGTCCAGCTGGTAACAAGGGTAACAGAAAAATCAAGCACTCTTATTGATCACATTTATACCAACCTACTAGACAATGTGGCTTGTGATAATGTACCGAATGTTGGTCTTAGTGACCACTATCCTACTTTTTTGACAAGAAAGGTTTAATGCAAGAGAAATAAGAAAAATATATGCAAAACTATCACTTACAGATTGTTCAAAATTTTTAATGAAGTACAATTTCTCAATGACCTATATAAAGTTCCATGGAATATGATACAAAATTTGGATGACATAGATGAAGCTCTGAGGGTGTGGACTGACTTATTTATGGTTGTAATCTCTAAGCATGCACCACTGAAAGTACATCGGGTAAAGAATGAAATCCAACCTAATTGGCTTACTACTGAAATCCTAGACGCTATGAAAACATGAGACCAATTCAAGGCTATAGGAAACCATGCACAATATAAAGTATGGAGAAATAAAATAACAAGTATAATTAATAAAGCTAAAAAAACTTATTATCAATCAATGCTTGAAAACAGAAAAAGCAACAAAAACTCCATTTGGAAAGTCTTCAATGAACTTACTGGAGGAACACACAAAGATCAGATAAATAAAATTCACTCACTTCTGGTGAATGACACCATAGTCACTGATGACAATGACATTGCAAATGTTTTCAATGATTTTTTCACCAACATTACCACAAAGTTAAAAGAACCAGTGATTCAAAACGACTTTAATGAACTGAAAAAGTTCTGCAGCAGCAAAATCTCTAAGGAGGTATGTTTCTCTATTCCACCAGTATCAAAAAAGTTTGTTAAAAATGTCTCAAGTGAACTTGATACCAAGAAAGCTACAGGACTTGATCAGATTGGTCCACGACTCATTAAATCTTCTACCTCTGCTATTGTAGATAGCATAACATTCATAATCAATTTAAGTATTGCAACCTCATCTGTCCCCAAAATATGGAAAACTGCAAAAGTAACTCCTATTCACAAATCTGGTTCTAAGGATGAGGCTGATAACTACTGGCCAATCTCAATACTACCAAACTTGTCAAAATTGATTGAAAAACATGTCCATGACTCATTCATGTCATATTTAACCAAACACTTGCTGTTACACCCTAATCAATCAGGCTTTAGACAGAAACATTCATGTGAGACTGCCTTGATCTCCCTAACTGATAAATGGCTTCAAGCACTTGACCAAGGTAGAATAATAGGATCTGCATTTGTAGATTTCAGGAAAGCTTTTGACATGGTGGATCATGAAATCCTTTTGAAGAAACTGAAAATCTACCAATGTGATGAATGCACAGTTAGATGGTTTACTTCATACTTAAGTGAGAGAACACAACATGTTTATATAAATAATGTTCTGTCTGAACCTGGAACAATTAGATGTGGAGTACCACAAGGCTCAATTCTAGGTCCATTACTATTTATTTTATTTATTAATGACCTACCACTTGTACTAAGGGACTCAATATCATCTACAGATCTCTATGCAGATGACACAACATTGTCAGACATCCAAAACACAAAGCATGAACTCGAAATTTCTTTACAGAATGCCCTAAACAAACTGGACAACTGGTGCACATGCAATGGCATGGTGGTAAATATTGGTAAAACTAAAATATTACTTATCTCAACACGGCAAAAAAGGACAAACTTGATAGTGATGAACTATGTCTGACATGGAAGGATAGAAATTTGCAAATGGTCTGTCATGATAGACTACTTGGTGTTTTGGTAGACAATAACCTATCATGGACTGAACATATCAAACATATCAGTAAAAAAGTCAATTCAAGTTTATGGCTTCTCAGTAGGATAAGACACTTTCTCCCTGAAAGGCACAGAAAACTATTTTATAACAGTAACATAAAACCCTATTTAGACTACTGTAATACAGTATGGGGTAATTCAAATGATAAAAACTTAGCAAAGCTGGCACATCTTCAAAAAAGAGCATTTGGGCTAATATCAATACAGAAAGAAAGCAAGGAAAATTTAGCTGGAAGTTAAAAATATTACCTATTAAAGACCGAATCTGTTTGAGAAAAGCCTAATTAATGTACAGGATATTCAATAATAGTGCTCCTGAATACTTACAATCACTATTCCAGTATAGGCTACCTGGTAATACTCCCAACCTGCGATCCATGTCTACCAAACAGTATAAAATTCCCAAACCAAATAAGGAATTATTTTAAAAAAGTTTCCAATACTCTGGAACTTTGCTCTGGAATAGTATTCCAGCTGAGATTAGAAATGCCCACTCTATTTCCTTCTTCCAAACCCAGTATATCCAGTGGCTTCAGAGATGCAGCTAAAATAAATAAATTCCGTTGTATGAGGGCCTCAAGGTAGATTAGCTCTTAGCTAATTGAGTTACCCTCTTTAAATAAAGTCTTTATTATTATTATTATTATCATTATTATTATTGTACTTTTGGAAATTGTAAATGATCTTAGCACACTGCTAACTAAAATAACTGCTCCCTTGTGCTCCAAAACTCAATCTGAATTTGTCTAAAGTACACTATCCTTGGCAGCTATTAAAATTGGGAAAATGAATTTTGCCAGACTAGACAATACCAGCTTCTGAAACTGCAATGAATGAATTACCAAATATATAAAATGTAAAAAAAAGTTATCGGCTCTTTTTTCTACAATTTACCTCTGAAGTTCAGGAAGTGAAAATATGAAACTGTAGAGTTCCACCTCAGATGCACAGTAGAAGTAAGGCCTACTCTCAAACCCAAATGTACCCTATCAAGATACACTGTAGAATTAAGGCCTTTACAATATCCAAAAGGACAATATCCAAAGACATGTCAGCCACATTACATCAAAGCAGCATAGAGGTGTGCCAACATTCTCTCCACAGTGCATGTTTTAAATGCAAACAACTTCACCTTACATACGTCACTCTCTCAAAAGCACATAATAACTGGTGAGTGCCCCCTGAATGATAGGGTACATTTGGGTTTGAGAGCAGGCCTTACTTCTATTGTGCATCTGAGGAGGCGCTCTACAGTTTCGTATTTTGCATAGGGTTAGAATTTTAAAGAAAATGAATTTCCCCGAGTGTCCTCACTGGTTATACTGGCTATTTAAAAAAGACCTTGTATATCTTAGGTATTGTTCAAAGAACCTATAATTCTCTTTATTTTGGTGTATGATTGATGGGTGTAATATGGGTTATAGAGTATACAGCTTAGCCTTACTCCAGATGTGCACCTTTCAAGAACTGCTAATTCCACTTGGTCATCTTTACTTCCTGGATTTCAAAGGTAAATTGTAAAAAAAAAGAGCCAAGAACTCTTTTTTACATTTATATATTTGGTATTTCATCCATTGCACTTTCAGAAGCTGGTATTGTCTAGTCTGGCAAAATTCATTTTCCCTATTTTAATAGGTGCTAAAGATAGTGTACTTTAGACTAATTCAAACTGATTTTTTAAGCACAAGGGAGCAGTCATTTTAGTTAGCAGTGTGCTTTGATCACTTACAATTTCCATAAGTACAATATCCAAAGAAATGTCAGCCACATTACATCAAAGTAGCATAGAGGTATGCCAACATTCTCAGCAATGTGGAGATCAAAGGGTAAAATATTTGCTTATTGTTTAATATGGAAGAAAGCATATTTGCTTTGTCATCATTTATTTTTTAATTTTCTTTGCAAATAGATGAAAAGAAACATTTTCACTATATATTTCTTTTACATTATGTAACAGTTTTAAATTTAAGTTGACTTCATTCCTATATTCTAAAACTTCTAATTTCCCCATAATTAAGGTCACTACTCACACAATACTGCCTCAAGGCATAATATGTAAGCAAAAGCAAAATAAGCACAACAACTGCATACATTTTCATATTTGTATTAAGGTGGCACTCTACAGTTTCGTACTTTGCATGGGGTTAGAATTTGAAAGAAAAAGAATTTCCCCGAGTGTCCTCACTGGCTATACTGACTATTTAAAAAAAAACTTTGTATATCTTAGGTATTGTTCAAAGAACCTATAATTCCCTTTATTTTTGTGTATGATTGATGGGTGTAATATGGGTTATAGAGTATACAGCTTGGCCTTACTCCAGATGTGCACCTTTCAAAGAACTGCTAACTCCACTTGGACATTTTCACTTCCTGGTCTTCAAAGGTAAATTGTTAAAAAAAAGCCAGTAACTTTTTTTTTACATTTTATATATCTGGTAATTCATCCATTGCACTTTCAGAACCTGGTACTGTCTAGCTGGGCAAAATAAATTTTCCCTATTTTAATAGGTGCTAAAGATAGTATACTTTAGACTAATTCAAGCTGACTTTTTAAACACAAGGGAGCATTCATATTAGTCAGCAGTGTGCTTCGATCACGTACAATTTCCATAAGTACAATATCCAAAGAAATGTCAGCCACATTATGTCAAAGTAGCACAGAGGTATGCCAACATTATCTCCACTGTGCATGATTTAAATGCAAACAACTTCACCTTACATACGTCACTGTCTCAAAACTACATAATAACTGGTGAGTGCCCCCTGAATGATAGGGTACATTTGGGTTTGAGAGCAGGCCTTACTTCTATTGTGCATCTCATAGAAGAATGCAAGCACTGCATGGCTATTTTCACTTCCTGAACTTCTGAGGTAAATTGTTTTTAAGAAAATTCAATAACTTTTTCCTTTTTTTTTTGTTTTAAAAATGTAAAAAGTGCAGTTTCAGAAAATAGTAATACATACACTGTAAAAATTAACTTTTGGTATTTCCTGTATGAGTCCCTAGCATAATGAAGTAGCCATTTTCATCATTGCTCCAAAACCTTTGAAGCAGAATCTCAATAAATGTGAAAAAATGTTAAGTACAAGTACCGGTACTTTATACAGTTTCCATTATATAAAGGTCACTTTCCATTATATAAAGGACACATGTCTATAAAGGACAATATTGTCATGTCATATTAGAGTCCATTTCTAGACATACTGTACTGAAAATTAACAGCTGCCCCATTCATTTTGCCAAATGTCCCTGTCCCCAGTACATGTGAATGTTACAATTTTGTGATAAAACTGACGATTTTTTCTTTGAATGTGGTGTACAAGTTTGTGAAATGTGTCTACATTCAGAATTAGAATTAATAAATCATCAGACCTTTTAACATCAAACACTCTGTCAGCTACTCTGAATCCAACCTGCAAAACATAATAAATGATATTGAGACCTTACAAATATTAAAAGATATAAATAAATAATTATTATGAGAAGGTGAGTGAAAGAAATATGATTTACATGAACCATTCCAAGTGATGATTTACATTAACCATTTCAAGTGATGATTTACAATAACCATTTCAAGTACATAATATACTAATTTTCACCCCTAATCAACTTTGAAATTAGGATTAGGGTCATGATTAAGGACAACGGGCTCCAGGGGTAGGGGGTGATTGTAAGTGCCAGTGGCAAATCTGGGGAAAAGGAAGGCATGTGCACACACACCAACCCCAAAATGAGTGTAAAACAACCAGAATGTTCCCATGGGTAAGTTTTCTTTACAGTTAGATTGGAAAATTATGCCTAGAAATGCTTAAAATGCATTTGTAGGTGTAACCAAGGGTTCCATCATACAGACCCCATTACCAAGTTGTGTAGACCCCCACCCCAAACTATATTTCTGGATCTGCCCTTGGTGCAATATGAACTCTTAGGTTTTCTCCCATTAGATATTTCAAGTGGGTAGCATAACAACCCTATACAAAGATAATTTTTAAATTGGTTTGCAATTATAAATGCCATGAAGAGATAAAAAAAATTTACAGGCCATCTTTGTATACAAGAGCAGATTTTGTGGCATTTCTGTGATTACCTAAATCCTGATCTTTAGACTAATAGGGATTTCCCTTGTTTTAAAAAAAAAATGATTCAAAGAATCTTGTCTTCAAAACTGCTGAGTTCCAAATAAAATCCTGGGAATCCCCAAACAAAGCACAGAATCCAGCCCTGTGTAAGAATTAAATATGTTCCAAACTATACTTTACAGAACACAATAATTTAGCACAATATTTTTTATTTCAGCATAAAATAAAAATATTGGTTTTTAATGTGTACTGCACAGAGAGATAGAGACTTTTAAAAACTCTGCAAAGAAAGCGTACTCAAAACCACCTTAGATATTCAAAAGATAATTGAAAGTAATCTGCATCTAATTAATCGGGAATACATACCACTGTCAAAGTGATGATTGGTGGATTGCTAGTATTCAGTCATATCTTTATAATGCCATCAAGTTTAAGGTAAAATCAAAACAAAATTATTTGATAAATATTACATAACTTGTTCAACCAAACAGACAGTAAAGACTTATATAAAGATAGCATTAAAAAACAAAGATAGCGCTAAATCCTTCATTTAATCAATAGGAAGCCACATAACATCCAGCTGTCATTGATACTCACCTGCCATGCAATTAGGCTAAAAAAAAATGTGTGTTTCCTATTAACACCGATTTTAAAAGTTGGGTAGGTAGCAATCTGATTAAAATCAGATCTCCGCTGACCTATATCAAAATCTGACAGTGACCACTTAGTGGTAATGTTCTGGTGACCAATATTATTACTGTAATTGCTAATTTTATGAACCAATTAGATGAAGTCTTATCCCTTCACATTTGGGAGAGACTGACCAGTATGGCTAAAGAAAATCAATGTGCAATGAATGATCTGATTCACTTTCAAATTTCTGACAGCTACATTTCCATTAGCTAATCTGAAGGTCACCAGAATATAACCCCTATCTTCATGTAGGACAGTGGAGATCTGATTTTAATCAGATTGGGGTATATAGGTATTTTTTTTAAATTCACATATATTATAATGATTAGTATATATAGCATACTCAGCACTTCAAGTACTGGGCTAAACCAGCTCATTTAGATGCACAAATCCAGTTCAGGAATTTTTTAAAAATTTTTTAACATTATACATACTATAATGGTTAGTACATGTACACTGTATATATAATGTACTAAGCACTTTAACTACTTGGCTCAACCAGCTCAATTAGAAATACAAATCAAATTGTAAAAAAAAAAATTTAAACCCAAGGGGGAAAAAGTGCTAGAGTCAGCAAACGAAAAAAAGAGATGGTCAGCTGACCAGAAATACACATATTTCTTTTTTACCTTAGGAGTCTCACTGCTAATGAATCATGTAATGTGACTAGAGTCTTATTTTAACCCTGTTTTGACATTTACTCATCAACTGGCCAGGGGGAGTAGATTAACCAACCAATGCTTGAAAATGTGTCCAAGTTTTTCAGGTAGGATATTTTATTAGATACTCAAAAAAGCACATTAAAACTTAATCAAAGTATGCTATATCCAGTGGATATGAAAGGGCTGAAAGATGTGAATCTGGGCAACTGATTCATGTATCATGTACCCAAGTAAAAGAAAATCCCTGGACTAAAGTGTCTTTCTTTATCTGAAACCTGATAAACACAGTTTAATCTAATATTCTTTGATTTATGTAAATTACAGGGTAGGTCTTTGTCTAATTCATATACATTTATATTTTATGCATTTCAACTTAAAAAGTAAAAGAAATTTAATAATTACTTAAGAAGTGGTTCCAAATGAACTGTCTTATGCCTGGTGTGATCAGCTGAAAACCTTTGCAATAAGACATACAAAAGAAAATTTATCTTTTCTCATACAAGAAGAGAGGCGCACATAAAGCTTTGAGGTAGATTTTATTCCCTTCATTTCTGATCGGATTTTCCAATATATTTGTGTATATAGACGAGTTTTAAATTCCACTTGCCTTTGACCATCTTCCATCCTTTGGGGAGGAGTGCACAGCTGTACAAGCTAGGGTCTGGTGTATGAGAACCAGTGTCCTAATATTTTAATGTTGTTCATATAATCATGTATCCTGGCATACAATGTGGAGTCCAGGAATAAACATCTGTTTCTCTGGTATACAGGTGTTAATATATAATAATAATTTATGTATATACCCTGCATTTATAAATAGAAATCCAGTGGGTCTGTGCATATTGCTGGGTGTTACTAGTAAATTCCACTTGCCTAGAAACTGAGTTCTCATGAACCTTAAGTCCTTACTTTCAACCTTGTACCATGCTTTTTCGAGAGGAGTGTATAGCTCAGTGATTTAGGGCACAGGAAAGCTAGGTGTTGTTACTCAATGCACTGGTTTGATTCCTGCTTGTATTAAATAGTATTTATCTAATCTGTTTCACTATTAGTGTCATTATATAATTATAAATTCATTTATATACTTTGCATTTCTCAACAGAAATCCATTGGGTCTGTGCATAGAGCAGTTTAAAATTCTGTTTGCCTTGTGAGTTCTCATGCACCACAAGTCTTTACCTTCAACCTTTTTCCATCAGTGCACAGCCATATGGGTTTAAGTGCTAGAGTTAGGTGATGGTTGCTGTTACTCATGGCATTGGTTAAATTCCTGGTTGAAAATTATCATGTAACTCTCTAACCTGTCAGATTATATATATATATATATATATATATATATATATATATATTTATATATAGTATATACACTATATCAATGATATACCACGAGATTTATAAATTTTTCATTAAATGGGAACAAGGCTTACCGAGTTTCCTTTTAATGAAAAATTAATACGAGTGGTACATCACTGATACAGTGTAAATATATATCACATAAAAATACATATATTTGCCCTTTGCATGGAGTTTAAGACTGAATACAGGCAACTGTGTACTGACCGAGTGAATGAATTCATCACATCCCCTCAGAGTGTGTCCGCTTCAAAATGTAGTTCTGTGCCTTTTGTTGCTATTTACAATCACCCTTGCATATTGATAAGCTGATTGTTTTCTTTTTTGAGTTTCTATTTTTATTCACATTGATTAAATCAATATAAGACACACTTATGATTTTTATATTGAGGTCAATCTTCCAGCATCCGCAACAAGTCATAGTCATGTAAACTTCTGCAAACACAACAGTTTTTCTGCTTTATTTGATTGTCTTGTCTATGTTTTGTATTTACCTTTGAAAAAAAAGATTCATTAAGAGTCAAAAGCGCTCCGGCTAGTTAGATACTACTTTTGAACTTTTCATATTCAGTTTATTGCATTACATATATATATATATATATATATATATATATATATATATATATATATATATATATATATATATAGTATAAACGCCAATCGTGGTATTATCGGACAAATATTAAATGGAATGCAGTAGTAAGACTTATCTGTTTAAGTTTTTCCTGCCAAATGCTGCAAAAGTCACTCGTTTTTGTACAAAATAAATTTTTCACCTATTTTAACCAGAGCATATTCGTATTTCAAAATAGTGGATGGGATGAGGTCAGATGTTATATATGTTACTACTTTACGTTAAATAGTTTTACTAATTTTTATTGCTTTGTCCGACAATACACGTTGACCGATAATACCCCGACTGATGTTATTAGATATAGAACTGTCAGGGGGCATAACTGTTTCTGGCTTCCCCCATTTTCTGTGGCCGCTTAGGTTCCAGAACAGTGGTCTGCTTTTACGGAATATTTTGAGATAAATTTGGGATTTTTGAATGTAACAACGTTGGAACCCAACAGAATAAACATCTGGATACATGTTTATGGCACTAAGTGGCCCATGGATGGAAAAATAATTGTTTTTTTGAGGCGTTGAAAATTTTACAATTTTTATTTCCATACATTAAGAGGAGGTAATAATCATAAACACAGTAGGTCTTAAGCTGCCAACCCTTTTGAATGTATTCATGTATATTCCATATTTCTGAGTAGCCTCTATTTACCATACGAAGCCTCAATTCGGAAGTCCTATCTGGTCATTTCAGCCATATCTACAATGACCGGTGCGTAGGCCAAGTTATCCCTCAAATATTTAGTGCATTGACCCCATTGTCGGTCAACGGCTTTATTGTGTGAAACTCGATTTAATAACATAACTTCTTGAGATTATTTAAAATATACATTGATTTTCATTCAGATAAACAAAATAAGTGTTTTATGGTTCTTCTCTTGAAATGTATGTATTCAATTTGTTTAACTGAATGGTGTCATGGCAAGATTATACCTGTATGAATTTAGTCCTAGAAAGCTATATTCAAAATAATATAGATAAATGACAAAGAATGAGGTAAACGATGATTTGGGTTTGTTTCACGTATTTCCTATTCTTCTCTACTAGAAACCTTCAGTACAAAATCAAATGTCAACAAATATAAATGCAAACTATCAATGCAATATTTATTTTTCTATTGAAGATACCAACTCAAATTGATCTTCTTGCAATCTTGACTTGAGGAGGAGTGACACCTTATAAAATGTATTTTAAAACCTGTTTGCATTCTGTGTTCCATTTCTTAATTGAAAAAAAAAAAAATGCTAATTTTGTGCATGACATTAATTTTATGAAATTCCGAAACAATTATGAAAAACAATATCTATAACCGTGCACTTAAACTGGGTATCAAATTCAGTTGTTCAAGCTTGATTATAGATTTAAAGCAATTAATACTAAAGTAAAGATTATATTCAAGTTAAATAAGACCTATAAGACCTATAGTGATACTGACATACAAGTTTCTTTTAAGAAGGTTTTTTTCTCAATATGTTGCCAATAGCTTACTTTATTGCATTGTTGGTAATAGGAAAAGGCCCACTGAGTTATCTCCCCCTTATAATGGCCCCTTTACAAATATTTTTCATTTCTGAAGTTTAGTATTTATTATGCATGGCTATATTCTGTTGAAATAATTTATACAAACATATGAAACAGTTGTAATGAAGGTCCAACAGTTGGTAGATTTCATGAAAATAAATATGGTCGGGAAAAGGGTACATGCTTTCCTCAGCAGGCTGACAACAGATGTGAAATGCTATAGCTTTCATTATTTGTCCTAATTAAAACTGAAGCTTTAAACATGTTTCTGTCACTATCAAGAGTTACAGACTGTGTTCATTTTCATGAAATTACGTGGGACCCTGTTTTTCTGAAAATTGAAAAAATGCATTTTGAGAATTGCCCACCCCCCCACTCCTTTCATGTCCCGAAATCACGCCGAGCTGCATCACAGACAGTTGAGACTTCATTTTTGTCTTTCTTGGATGCATCTCCATTGAAAAAAAGCTTAGTTTACTTGCAAAAACTGGTACTTCAATTTTCATGTCCTATACCTAACGTTACATGACCTGTCAGTTTAATAGGCACAGAACTTGGTCTAAGGATTTTGAGTTTTAATTTGCATTTTGCATGTACCTCATCTTTAAGATATTCGTAAACTTTGTAATCAGGTAATATTGTAGTTCGATCTCGCTGGATACGCTTTGCTTTCCTGTCAAAAACATTCATTGTCGTTTGTCCTCTATCGGTACTAAGCAAACACCGCCAACATGCTATTGATGGGCCAAATATGCCATTTTTCATGGCTACATATCGACTCCATGACATGATTATTGGCCTCATTCTTGAGATATCATGAACATTTAGAAAACGGATCATTTGGGGGCAACAAATTCTACAAACGCGCTGCCATATTGACAGTCTTGAAGAAAATGGAGAGTGCGATGATGATTGGCTAAAAATAAGGGACCATTAATTATTCAAAGTAAGATAAATCCGGATGAGGTGGGGTGGGGGTCAGATTGCAATGCTAAGATTTATCGAAATGTATTAATAGTTTCTCGCTGCTAATTATTAAATCAGAAAAATGTGACTTTATCGTATTTCTGGAAAAACTGTAATGAAGTACAGCACTGTAGGATCTCGTATGTTTAGATTTATATTACGGTGGCGCTCACCAGTTATTATGTACTTTTGAGAGAGTGATGTATGTAAGGTGAAGTTGTTTGCATTTAAAAGATGCAGAGTGGTGAGAATGTTGGCATACCTCTATGCTACTTTCATGTAATGTGGCTGACATTTCTTTGGAAATTGTACTTTTGGAAATTGTAAATGATCTTAGCACACTGCTAACTAAAATGACTGCTCCCTTGTGCTCCAAAACTCAACCTGCATTTGTCTAAAGTGCACTATCCTTGGCAGCTATTCAAATAGGGAAAATGAATTTTGCCAGACTAGATAATACCAGCTTCTGAAAGTGCAATGAATGAATTACCAAATATATCAAATGCAAAAAAAGTTATCGGCTCTTTTTTTTACAATTTACCTCTGAAGTTCGGGAAGTGAAAATGAGCAAGTGGAGCTAGCACTCTTTTGAAAGGTACACATCTGGAGTAAGGCCAAGCTGTATACTCTATAACCCATATTACACCCATCAATCATACACCAAAATAAAGGGAATTAAAGGTTCTTTGAACAATACCTAAGATATACAAAGTCTTTTTTAAATAGCCAGTATAACTAGTGAGGAAACCCGGGGAAATTCTTTTTCTTTAAAATTCTAACCCTATGCTAAATATGAAACTGTAGAGCGCCACCTACAGTAAACATTTGGAGAATAATATACTTTTTACCAGTTTTACTTGTTTCCCTCTTTGTACTTTTTTTTTCTCTTAACTTTAATATCCTACCTGGCTTGATTTATCTCAGAGCGAAACATGACTTTTTTGTTGTTGGGGAGATTATTGAAATATACAGAAAAGAACCAATTATAATGGTAATACAGCAATTGAGAGATTGTAATTTTGTCTCAGACTTTAATGAGAACAATGCTTCATTTGAACTGACTTCAGTTTCCAGTATGGGTGCACTGACCTTGCATACAATATATAGGCTCAGTAATGCATAAAGAAATCACACATATTATCCTTTCCTAGTCTTTGTCATAATTATTTATATTTTCACCAGAAATAACTATTGTCTAATTTTTCTCCTGCATTACGAATAATGTTGTTATTTATCAGTTGGTCTTCAGCAGTAGAATGGATTCTGCAGTCCTACAAAGTTACAGTGACTTTGTACAGTTCCACAAACACTTTATTTATAGTAACTTTGTACAGTTCCACAAACACTTTATTTATAGTGACTTTGTACAGTTCCACAAACACTTTATTTATAGTGACTTTGTACAGTTCCACAAACACTTTATTTATTCAGGCGTATAACTATAAAGATTGGATTTGATTTTACAGAGAGTAAAATTACATAGGATCTGTAAATAGATGCTTACGTACGTGTTGACTATTACTAATAATATAACTATTAGTACATATGTTTACAAAATTCGGCCTTTTTCCCAGTGGAAAGATTGATCAGGTGGTATTTTGGAAGAATTAATTAAGCTAATTCCTATTGGATGAGTTAGGTCATATGAAGATATATTTTTAAATATTAGATTGAGTACTTCGATCTGTCACGTTGGGTATATTGCGACATATAGTCGTTGTGCTCCTGTTGTAACATCAAGTCTGCAGACGTGTTTTATGTTTGTGGTAATATACGGTATTAACATTCTGTTGCAACAAATGGTCTGACAGTTACAGGTCACCTAAGGTCAGCTCCAGGCTCTCACTCATTTATGACCCTATATGCCTTAAGATAACATTATCGTTAGAAACTAGTGTGCGTGTGTTTTCACTGTTTAAGTCAGTTGTAATCTAGCCATTAAAGTAGTTAGACCAAACCATGTTTTGTGTTATTTGGCAAGACATAACATGGTGTCAAAAGTGAAAATTTTAGAATAAGTTGGATTTATACCATTAAGAAGTATATCTCGATAACAGTACTGAAATTTGGATACACAAGTTAATGTGCTAATTGTGACATCATGGAAAAATGCAATCAGCCACCTGAAATGGACTTTAATTCCAACCCTCTTGCAGAAACTTGGAGGAGGTGGAAGCAGACTATGCAGTTTTACTTAGATGTTGCGCTTGCAGATAAAGAAGACAAAGAAAACTTCAGTGCTTTCCTATATATTATTGGTCAGGATGGTAGAGACATTTGCAACACATTTACATTTGAGGCCAATGAAGCTGAAAAAATGGTCCACTGATCAAAAAGTTTGAGGATTATTGCAGTCCAAAGCAGAACATTACAGTAGAAAGGCACAGATTCAATACAAGAATCCAACAAAAGAATGAAACTGTTGACCAATATGTAACTGAACTTAAATTGATTGCAAATAACTGCAAATTTGAAACTCTACAGGATGAAATGATTGGAGATAGAATTGTCTATGGGACTAATTCTGATAAAGTAAAAGAAAGACTTTTACAAGAAGATCATCTGACATTAAAAAAGCACTGGCTATCTGCACAGCAGACGAAGAATCCAAAAAGCAGATTCAGAGTATGCAAAATGAAACAGCTGCATCAGAAGTTCATGGTATGAAAATGAAGAAAAAAGAAAAGAAAATGGCACAACCAAAGAAAGCGGAAATGTTATATATGAAATCAGACTCCAGATTATTCAACTGTGGTAAATGTGGCAAATTACATGCAAAAGGTAAGTGTCCAGCCTATGGAAAAACGTGCTACAGGTGTCGAAAACACCATCATTTTCTGAAATGATGCAAGATAAAACGGGTGCATGGTATGCAAGAATACTCAAGTGAACAAGAAGAAACATCTTTTATAGGAACAGTGACAAAGGCAAACACTGAAATCAGTGACAAAGAATGCTACGTCACTCGCTGACACTTCGTGGTACTGATGTAAATTTAAAATTGATACTGGCTTGCAAGTAAACATCATTCCTAATCACATTTTTGAAACACTGAACATTAGACAACGTTGAAGTAAAACCAACCAAGACCTGTCTCACAATCTACTCTGGTGACAAACTAATTGTCATAGGCAAATGCAAATTAAACTGCATGAATCAAGAACTTGATTTTTATATCACAAAAACAAACCAACCGCCTCTTCTTGGATTCAAAGCGTCTCAAGATTTGCAATTAATGCAAGTTGTTTGCAATGTTCACAGGAGTAAGGACAATCATATCGTGAAAGAATTTCCCAGTGTGTTCAAAGGTCTAGGATGCCTGAAACAAAACTATCATATTGCAATTGACAAAAGTGTGAAACCTGTCATCAATTCACCAAGGACGGTTCCTACAGCTTTACGAGAACCACTTAAATTAACTTTGGAAGCGATGGAACGGAAAAATGTAATACGGAAAGTAGATGAACGAATAGAATGGGTCATTTCATTAGTAGTTGTTGAAAAACCCAAGTCGGGGAAACTACGAATTTGTTTAGATCCGAGAAATTTAAATCAAGCTATCAAGCGAGAGCATTATCAACTTCCTACGATTGAAGATATAACCACAAGGACGGCTGGAGCTAAGATTTTCTCCAAACTAGATGCCAATCATGGTTACTGGCAAATACCCCTGATTGAGGAAAGCCAGTTGTTGACAACATTTAACACCCCGTTTGGTAGATATTGCTACTTGAGAATGCCTTTTGGTATTAAATCTGCTCAAGAAGTGTTCCAGAAACGGATGGTACAGTGTTTTGAGGACCTGCCTGGGGTGGAGACTGATCGATATAGATGACATAATTGTTTGGGGAACTTCAAAGGAAGATCATGATGGGAAACTGAAAAATGTTTTAAAGAGATGCCAGAAATAAATCTGACACTGAATTTGGAAAAATGTCAATTTGGACTAACACAAATGTGCTACGTGGGACACATGTTGACATCATCAGGCATTAAACCTGACCCAGAAAAAGTAATAGCTATCACAGAAATGCCCGCTCCGACGGACAAGGAAGGAATTGAAAGATTACTTGGTACAGTCAACTACCTAGCGAAATTTATCCCAAATATGTCTACAGTAACAGAGCCAATGAGAGCACTTTTGAAAAGTGACAATGAATTTGTTTGGGAAACTGCACAGAAACATGCATTTGAAGAGATCAAACAGATTCTAAGCAAAGAACCTGTGTTGAAATACTTCGATGTTAAGAAGGCTGTCGTTGTTATTTATGATGCATCAAAATCAGGACTTGGAGCAATGTTCATGCAATCAGGCAAACCCATAGCATTTGCATCAAGGTCTTTGACAGATGCAGAAACAAGGTATGCACAGATCGAAAAAGAACTGCTTGCTGTGTTATTTGGTCTTGAAAGATTTAATCAATATACTTATGGTCGTCAACTACAAGTTGAATCGGATCATAAACTTCTGGAATCAATCCTCAAGAAACCTGTATCTGCTGCACCGCCTAGACTTCAGAGAATGCTTTTAAGACTGCAGAAGTACAGTTCTGACTTAACGTATTGTCCAGGAAAAGAGTTAATTGTAGCAGATACATTGTCGAGAGCATACAGACAGACGAACGCAACTGAGATGAACATGGATAGTGAAATTTAATGCTATGTGCACATGATCATGTCAAATATACCGATTGCAGACACACAGTTAGAAGCAATAAAGAGTGGAACTAAACGTGATAATAAAATGACAAAAATTACGAGAAATGATTCAAAAGGGATGGCCAAATGACAAACATCTCGTACCTTTTGAAATCAGAAATTTCTGGAACTGCAGAGATGAACTTTCAAAAATGGACGGATTATGTTCTAAAAGGAGAGGAGATTGCAATACCAGATGCTCTTCAGAAAGAAATGACAAAAGAGTTGCACAAAAGTCACATGGGCATTGAGAAGACAAAGCAAAGGGCAAGAGACATTATGTATTGGCCTGGCATGAATGCACAGATTGCAAAAACAGTATCGAATTATTCTACTTGCCAGGAATACAGAAAGTCAAATAAAAAAAGAACCATTGTTATCTACACAACCTACTGCACCATGGGAAATGGTTGGAACATATTTATTTATGTGGACTAATTACAACTATGTCTTGATAGTAGACTATTGCTCCAGATATTCTGAAGCTGCCAAGTTAGAAAATACACGAGCAAGCACAGTAATCACACACACAAAGTAAGTTTTTTACGAGACATGGAATACCACGAGAAGTAAGGAGTGATAATGGACCACAGTTCTCCACAAAAGAATATGTTCAGTTTGCAAAAACCTGGGGATTCAAACACACTACGTCAAGTCCCAATATCCACAGTCTAACGGTTTAGCAGAAAGAACCATTCAAACTGTCAAAGGAATTCTCAATAAGGCAAAGAGAGATGGAAAAGATCCATATTTATCGATATTCGAGTATCGAAATACACCAATTGATGATATAGGATCTCCGGTACAAATACTGATGAGTCGAAGACTTCGATCGACATTACCTACTACCAACATACAGCTACATCCGCAAGTTATAAAAGAAAGAAACCCAAAGTGGAAACTGGTGAAAAACAAAATCAACAAAAGAAACAGTATGACAGAACAACTAAAGAGCTTCCAAATCTGACTTCTGGAGACAATGTAAGAATCAGAAGACAAGATCTTTGGGAACCAGCTGTACTCGTCAGAAAAAGTAGCATTCCAAGGTCGTATGATGTGAAAACCAGTGTTACGTATATGTAATTTAATTACTTGTGTGTTAGTTTTAAATTTTTTATTTTATTTTTATTTCATTACATGTTATTGTCATGATAACTTTATTCACTGATTTGACATTTTTCCGGAAAATTCAGTTCAGTTCTGTTTTGACCTGGTAAATAGCCAGTATTGCCACATTGTATTTTTAGCTTTCCTAGTTCCGGACCTTGATTCAGAACTGGTAAACAACATTTTTTTATTTCTTTCCTAGAGTGAAAATCATTGGTCGTAATCAAGGTTATACGTGGCTTGCGTGTCAGTTCTACGTAAACAATTTTAATTTTTTTTTTTATTCAGTCTTATAGATTCGTTCAGTAGAATCAAATTCGTCCATGGCGTACGTGACAGCCGACCTGTGGTGTCACTACGCCGTTCGAACTAAGTGATCACGTGACCCCATCATGTGATCTAAAATTGCGGGTGAAAATTGATGTTTCATAGTAATTTCAGTCAGTCGTAATTCATACCTTCGGGCTCAAAGGTATTATCTTGTTGATGCCAGTTTGAAGTGAGTTTTTGTTTAAAATAATTTATTTTCCCTGGAGACTTTATTTAGTGTTCATCACAATTCTTGGACAAAGACATTTACTGAAAATTATTCGGAATTCTAAAGCCGGAGTGTTATTTTTAGTGATTCAACAAGGAACTGTTGACACGATAACACAGAACAGGTTATAGAAGAAGTCATCGCCTTCCATCTTGGAACTTCATCGGGATTCGAACTTTGATTCAATTAGAACATTTTAGTGATAAGACTTATATTTTTAAATTCTAGGGTTAAATTTTGGATTAGATTCATAAACCGTAAGTTCATTTTCATATTTTTACCTTGTTTCCTAGGGAAATAAATTATTCTGTGAAAATTTACAAAGCTTGTTGGCTTCACTCATTTCTTTGTTACTTTTATACGAGCCTAGGCACGTAACAAAGAAAATTGGGGCCTCGTCCTTAGGATATATGAATTTTAGCTAAAATATTTCAGAAAATTGTTTTTTGAAATTTAATTTCCACTAGTTTGCAGAATTTTTTCAATCCCAAGTACTATTTGACATTTTATTTGAAATCTTTAATGAAAACAACAGGCTTTTTCATAGTATCATCAAAAGTAGAGAATTTTTTGAATTTTACTTAGGAGTGGTTGGACATTTTGAAAATGGAAGTACAGCTAAAAAGTTGGAATTTGAGATAAGACAGGTTCAGTTTCAGATAGAAAAGATACAAATGGAAAGAGAAAGGGAAGTAAGACAGATGCAGATGAAAATACGAAGAGAAAAAGGAGAAGGGGAATTCAAATTAAGTTAAAAGAATTAAAGCTGGCAAAGGGAAAACACTCCCCTACTTTTGATGTTTTCAAACATATCAAGTTAGTGCCCCCTTTTCTGGAAAAAGAAGTAGCCAGATATTTTCCTAGTTATGACAAAAATGCGGAAAATTTGAAATGGCCAAGGGAGCATTGGACTATATTATTGCAATGTGTACTTACGGGTAGAGCTAGTGATATTTATTTTTCACTGTCACTAGAGCAGAGTACTGACTATGATGTGGTTAAAGACTGTATCTTGAAGGGTTATGAGTTAGTTCCTGAGGCTTATCGGCAAAAATTCAGGAATTCTAGAAAATCCACTGACAAGACTTATGTCGAATTTGCATGGGAAAAAGCACAACAATTTGATAGGTGGTGCTCTTCTAGAAAGGTCAAAAAAGATTACGAAAGTCTCAGACAACTCATGTTAGTTGAAGAGTTCAGGAACTGTGTCCATAGTGACATTAGGATGTATCTTTATGAGCATAAGATTGAAACCTTGGAACATGCTGCTCGTGCTGCTGATGAGTATTCTTTAACTCATACAGTTCCTGTTGTAAGCAAGTCTTTCACTCAGTAGTCTACTGGTAAAAAGGTAATTCAGCCTAATACGACTCCTTCTAAAACTCAATCTGACACAACTTTTAAAAATCAAGCTTCTGATAAGCTTGATTCAAAATCCTTGTCTCTTCCTACGTGTACCT
>JAECUM010029011.1:0-26322 GCA_016617855.1 Megalonaias nervosa | reverse complement strand
CTGATGTGTGGTAATGTCATGCATATGCTAGCAGATGTGTGTTAATGTCATGCATATGCTGACTGATGTATGGTAATGTGATGGATATGCTGGCTGATATGTGGTAATGTGATGCATATGCTGGCTGATGTGTGTTAATGTCATGCATATGCTGGCTGATGTGTGGTAATTTGATGGATATGCTGGCTGATGTGTGGTAATTTGATGGATATGCTGGCTGATGTGTGGTAATGTTATGCGTATGCTGGCTGATGTGTGGTAATTTGATGGATATGCTGGCTGATGTGTGGTAGTATCATGCATATGCTGGCTGATGTGTGTTAATGTCATGCATATGCTTGCTGACATTGCATGATATAATTGAGATTTCTTTAACAGCATGTGCACATTCTTAGCCTCAGTCCCAAAACAGAATGCTTCCTACAAATTTATTTCTTCAGTTATGTTGAATATTGTATGCAAAAAGATATTTTATTATTCCATACTGTTTAACTGGTTCATAAATAGTCATATATTGATTTTTTTGCAGAGTGAGAGAGAAATCAGGAGTCTGATTAACGTTATTCATTGAATTGAGATAATTGTTTTTCTGTTTTCATTTCTATTCTGATTTCACGAAATCTTTGAGTTGACAAAAGTTCTTAAAGGCATACTACACATTTATTCATGGCAGCATTAGTGAGATTTTAAAAATTCTGTATTTTAACATGCATTTCAGTGTGATGTGCTTTCTGATTGGTTGAACATGAGATTTTGCAGTAGCTAAACCCACAATAAACTCAGTAATGATAAGTTTATTTGAGGTCATATTTTGGGAGATATAGTGGCAGAATATAATTTTATGTACTGTAATTGGTTCACATAAATAAAAGGGATAAAATAGGATTGGTATTGAGGAATTTTGGATGTTAATAATGGTTTAACTCTTTCAGAATGTGTTTTAAGAGTTTTGTGGAGGCTTTAACACTAAAACTTAATTTTCAACAGTACAATATTAATTACTGACTTAAGATACTGAAACACGTTACTGTTAACTTCAAATTTAACCAACATCCATAAGGTTAAGGAGAACCATTTGTAAGTTTCAAGATCATTCTCACTATTATTGTAATGGCTGTTACAAATTTTCATAGGTAACGAACACACTTGAAAAAGAATACCTCATTGTAACAAATGATTTTGAATGAACCCTAAATTACGTATGATAAGGATGGTTTCATTTGCACAGATTCTCTATGAAGGAGTGCTCTGCATGACAACAATATTATCAAGAACCACAGTGTGGCTAGAATTGATGCATCCCAACTATTTTCCAAATGCAACTTAATAAGTTGAAGTTGATGAAGATTACAGATAAGGTCTTCTGTAATTATTTTATGGATGTAGTACTGATCAGTTTTTGCTTCCAAAAATGAGAAGTAAATTTCCAGCAAGTACTCTTTGTTTTCATAGTAATCTTATTTTCTTTGTTTTCTGCAGACCTTTTTGGTTTAAATATATGTTCAGCTTATGAATTTTGCTATAGTCTGTTTCTAGAAAGCATTGCTGCATGAATTTATAATTGTGCTAAAAGGTTCAAAAAGCACAAAAATGTGATTTTGCAACTACATATTCCTCTTAAAGTATTTGCTGTCAACAATGTACTGAGGTTTTGATAAGGATAATTGGGATGTCCAAATATTAACAAAATCGGCAGAACCTATTAGGATGTTGAATATTAATTATTTGATGTAGTTTTGAATCCTTTGGTCATCAGCATTAATACATTGAAAATATAAGCGCAGTTACTTGAAGAATACACGTTGATACTGTTCATGATTTTGTATACATCTTCCTTGTGTTTGCATTAATAGAGCCCAAAATGTGACAATTTTATTATAAGAAAATGCCAGTAAATATGTTCTGAATATTTTTGTATGTGTGAAAAGTATTGAATATCTATCATGAGATGAGTATATATAGAGGTATGTGTGATGTTAAATATCTGTAATGAGGTGGAAATATGTATGGTGTTTAATGACGCCTCAGAACAATCCTGGCTTTATAATGCCAATTAAGCATTTAGTTCTAAAAATAAGAAATAAAAAATTGCAAAGTAGATAGACCCTTCCAAATAAGCAGAAATATATATATATATTTTTTTTTTCTTCAAAATAATAGGATCTTTTGTGTAGCATTCCAAGTGAAGTTAAAAATGTTTTTGGTCAAGTAACAGTTTACGTTCAATACCCCGATTTTTAGCTCTACTAGGGGGGAGAAAAATGTGAGACATAGTAGTCATGAATTATCAGCATCATGACTGGTGACTTCAACTCGATGTTAAATTTTTCTGTTTGGCAAGGTGCATAACTCTAAAACTACTAAAGATTGATGAAGCTAGCACCCAGTGAGTGTCATAGGGGAAATACTGTACCATGCATCTAGCAAATTGCAGAGGTCAGATGTTGTCTCATCAGTTTGACAGCATAAAGGTAGTATTGACATTTTACATACTTTATGGTGAGAAGAATACATGTCAGTCTGTTGATATTTAATTAGAAAGAAATTTGACAATACTAGTTGTCTCCTAATGGATTCTTGACATTATACTGTATGATGAGAGGAATTCATTGATATTTAATTAGAAGTTTGAAAACACCATTTGCTTTGTGCACTTTTGTTAAGGTTCCAGTAACATATGTTGAGAGGAATAAATGCTGTTGTACAAGTCTCTTCGTATTTCACGTGAAGAAGCTTGCTTGTATGCTATGATGTATATCTGTTTTAATAGATTAGAGGATACCTGTCATTTTTCATATTGAATGAAACTTATTTAATAAAAAGCTACTCAGAATGACTTTTCTTTTATAATACTGTAGTATATACTGTACACTATAGAATAAGGATTCTAATACTACATGCTATTGTCTGCTGTAGACTATAGGACATAGATTCTAATACTACATGCTATTGTCTACTGTAGACCATAGGATATCAATTCTAATACTACATGCTGTTGTCTACTGTAGACTGTAGGACATCGATTCTAATACTGCATGCTGTTGTCTACTGTAGACTATAAGACATTGATTCTAATACTACATGCTATTGTCTACTGTAGACTTTAGGACAAAGATTCTAATACTACATGCTGTTGTCTACTGTAGACTATAGGATATCGATTCTAATACTACATGCTATTGTCTATTGTAGACTGTAGGACATCGATTCTAATACTGCATGCTGTTGTCTACTGTAGACTATAGGACATTGATTCTAATACTGCATTCTATTATCTGCTGTAGACTATAGGACATCGATTCTAATAGTGCATGCTGTTGTCTACTGTAGACTATAGGACATCAATTCTAGTACTGCATGCTATTGTCTACTGTAGACTATAGGACATCAATTCTAGTACTGCATGCTATTGTCTACTGTAGACTATAGGACATCAATTCTAGTACTGCATGCTATTGTCTACTGTAGACTATAGGACATCAATTCTAGTACTGCATGCTATTGTCTACTGTAGACTATAGGACATCAATTCTAGTACTGCATGCTGTTGTCTACTGTAGACTATAGGACATCAATTCTAGTACTGCATGCTATTGTCTACTGTAGACTATAGGACATTGATTCTAATAGTGCATGCTGTTGTCTACTGTAGACTATAGGACATCGATTCTAATACTACATGCTATTGTCTACTGTAGACTTTAGGACATCGATTCTAATACTGCATGCTATTGTCTGCTGTAGACTTTTGGACATCGATTCTAATACTGCATGCTATTGTCTGCTGTAGACTTTTGGACATTGATTCTAATACTGCATGACATTGTCTACTGTAGACTATAGGACAACAGTTGTAAACTACATGCATTACTGTCTACTATAGACTACATGCTACTGTCTACAGTAGACTTGCCATTGTCTAATGTAGACTATAGGACAATTGTAATACTACATGCCATTGTCTACTATAGACTACATGCGATTGTCTACAGTAGACTTGCCGTTGTCTTCTACAGACTATAGGATAACAATTGTAATACTATATGCCATTGTCTACTATAGACTACATGCTCTTGTCTACAGCAGACTGTAGGACAACAATTGTAATACTACATGCTGTTGTCTAATGTAGACTGTATGACAACGATTGTAATACTACACAATATTGTCTTCTGTAGACAGGACAGTTGTATTACATGCCATTGTCTACTGTAGACTATAGGATTACTGTTGCAGTCCTACATGCCATTGTCTCCTGTAGACTGTAGAATAATGATTGTGGTGCATGTATTTTATATGTACATAATGAAGGGCCTCAAGGTAGATCAATTCTCATTTGCAACTAATTCAGTCACCCTCTGAAAATGATTTTATTATTATTCTTCCTGAATGGATGGTCATATCAACATGGAGTTTTCACTGTAAGACTTCTTATGATTGGTCCTCAATGAAAATGATGCCCACATGACCTCCAGTGGCAGCTATCTTGAAAATCTTAACATCGACTCCAAAAGATAAAGTTATACTGACATGGGATTTCTTGTGTTTAGTTTGTTCCCAATGAAAACAGACCTGCCAACCCTTACAATTTTGCCCTAAGTCTTATGAAAATGACCCTTAAAATTCAGACTTACAGAATAAAAGCAAAAACTACTGAAAAATTATTGTTGCTGAAAAATCCAGACAATTCGTTCATTTGTGTTTTGATTTGGATTGGGTTTTCATGTTAGAATTAGTGGAGTTATTCAGGGAACCAGACAAACTTTACAGCAGTACCACAGAGGCTTTAAACTGCACATTTTTTCATGCAAAGCATCTGCATGATTATAGAATTTTAAAAAATGGCGTCCAGCAAGTGATACATGTTGACAACAAAAGGGAAAATAAGCCTCTTAAATAGTATTAATAATCAGCAATAAAAAAGAATATTCAGATTCTTGTGAATAAAAGCAGGAAGGGGCACAATTATGTTTATTGGACATATGTGTCTATTTTAGTATGTCTCTTTGTTATTGCTACTTCTCCTGAAACGGAAAGTAATCTTGACATGGGGTTTTCATCAAAAGACTTTTTATCATTTCTGGTTTGTGTAATATGGCATCTTGAAAATCTTGTTATCACCACTCACGCTGGATGGATGGTCATATTGACATGGGATTTTCATCACTCTTGCTGGATGGATGGTCATATTAACATGGGGTTGTCACCACAAGACTTAATATGTCTTATTGGTATTTGCCTTGATATTTTGTTATATTGTACAGAATTTTAGCATTTTTACCTTTAATATTGTTGTTTGCATTTATTTGGAAGGGTTTATTTTCATAAAGTTTTTGTGCAATTCGGCATTCTTATGATTATAGAACTCTGTTGTTGATTGGGACTCTGCAGCTGTTATTGTGTTGAGATGCCATTAAATGCAAATACATACTTACCTAACTAAAATGGATGCTGATCTGCCATTTAATATGGTTACCATCTTAAAGACGTTTGTTATAGCTTCTCCCCGAAATGGAAAGTCATATTAGTAAGGGGTTTCACCGGGTACCTTGTAGTGTCAAATTGGTCCTAAATTAAAATGGTGCTAATTTGACATACAATTTTACTGTTTGGGTAATGAGGTCAGTGTAGGTTTTTCACCAAAAGATTTATGATGTCTAGTTGGTCCTGAAAGAAAAACTGGTGCTGATGTTATATTCAGTATGGCCACATTGATGTCCATCTCGTTAATCTTACGGCTACTCCTCCTGACGTGTCATTGGCTGGATCGTAGACTTAGTCATGGTCTGAGTCACATTCCTCTGTGACTGACGTGTCATTGGCTGGATCATAGAGTTAGTCATGGTCTGAGTCACATTCCTCCATGACTGACATGTCATTGGCTGGATCGTAGACTTAGTCATGGTCTGAGTCACATTCCTCCACGACTGACAGAGAGAGAGGTAGAAACAAAGAAATGAAACAGGATCTTCAGCAACAATCTGTATTCTGGGAAAGCAATAGGTAAACAAAATCTTTGCTTCATTAATAAGCTTTGAAGCTCCTGTTCTTGTCAGTGAAAGACCTATTCTTGAACCTTTCTAAGATCTATAACTTGGCAATATCCTATTAAGTAATGTACAGTCGTTGTCTTAACTCTAGCTCTAAATTAACTTAGCTCTAGCTTGTTCCATACCAGCATTGCAACCACAGTTGACCTGTAATATATCAAAGAAGTGGAATCATGTGAACATAAAGGGAACTTGAACAAGATCATGCTATAAAGCCTGCTTACGTATAAAAATGTAAGCTTTATCTTTTACAGAACAACAGTTATTGTCCACATGTTATCTCCTTACATTATAAAAGACAATCCTTCGTAAATTTTTTATTTTTTTATTTTCTATAAATGTAATACAGCCTGATATACAATTATATTTAGCTCTCATGGTTATAGACCAGAGGAGCTGAAACAATGGCCTGTCCATTTACCTGTCTTCCATCAGAAACAATGACCTGTCCATTTACCTGTCTTCCATCAGATTGCCAAGTTTATTATTGCCACTCCTACTAAACTGCCAAGATGATTGACATGAAAATGGTGTCCCATGGATATCCAATATAGTCATCAGGGTTGCCATTCTGAAGCTCTGTCTGCACTCCCCCTGAAAGGATGGACATGTCAACATGGGGTTTTCACTAATTAAGATTCAGTATGATTGGACCAGGTCCTGCATGAAAATGGTACCAGTCTGACATCCACTCTGGCCGACATGGTGGCCAAGTTGACTACTGGGTTTTCACTATAAGACTTGTAATGTCTAGTTGGTCCAACATGAAAAAGCTGTAATAGCTTCATTGGAAGATCATCAAACTTGTAATCCTAGGGTTGTGGGTTTGATACCTGTCAATGCCAGCCTGGATCTGCCACTTTGATGTGCCCCAGCACATAGCTCCCATTTCCTTGGCATGATGTAGCCACACAGTGCTAAAAGAGCCACTAAACAAATCAACCAACAACCTCTGGTGCCAATCTGCTTTCCAACATGACCACCATGTCACTATCTTGAAAATGTTGTAATCACTCCTCAATGGATGGTTGTATTAAAATGGGATTTTCACTTAAAGACTTTTTATAATCTGTAGGTGATCCTAAATGAAAATAATGCCAGCTCTTACATGCTTATTAGTACTTGTGAGCATTTGGGATTGTATGGGTCACTTACAATCTCATTAGTACTCTGCCTCATTTGAGATTGTATGGGTCACATACATGCTCAATGGTACACAGCCTCATTTGGGATTGTATGGGTTGCATATGTGCTCATAACGTCTCACTGGATAGTTTTGATTTTGACACTTGAGCTATAAATGAACAGCCGACTTGGCTTGCATATTTACATATGTCTGCTAGAGAGGTAAATATTTAAAAATCACGGTTGAGGGGTAATGGGAAGTATGTTAATTTGTTACATTACTAGTGAACTTTAATCATGCATAAGGCACATATTGTTTCTTTTAGCCACCTCGTCACAGGAAAATATTTAAAATAGCTCTTTGCTGTCAAAAATGAATGTAAAAGAGGGCTTGGTGGCAGAGTTGGTTCACTATAAAAGCCACCAGTTGGTTAAGGAATTAACTAGAATACTTCAGTCAAAATCTTACAAGCATGCTTTCTACAAAAATCTTGAGTTTTTATTTGCACCTTTAATGTAAAATTATTCTCATTTTTATGCAATAGGTAATTGTCGGATGAAAATTCAGTGAGACCTAAGTATTCTGCCTCATTTGGGACTGGAATCATCTCATGATGGCCAACTTTAGCAAAAAATATTTAATAGCTCTTGTTTAAGAAGTTTATATGCTGTTAATTATAGTGCTTGAAAACTAAGGTTTTGTCCTTGAAAAGTGCTTGAATTTTCTAATGAAACATCTGTATGAAGTATGCATGGGATTAGCTCTGAGATTCTTATTACACCTTGTTGGTCCTAAATAAAATTGATATTTTCTAATGAAACATCTGTATGAACTATGTATGGATGGGATTAGCACTGAGATTCTTATTACACGACCGCTCCGGTGGCCTAGTGGTTAGAGCGTCCGCCTCAGATGCGGGAGGTCGTGGGTTCGATCCCAGCTGAGTCATACCAAAGACTTACAAAAATGGTACTAACAGCTGCCTCGCTTGGCGCTCAGCATTAAGAGGTTAGTGTTAGGACTGGTTGGCCTGGTGTCAGGATAATGTGACTGGGTGGGACATCATGCTTCATGTCTGCAGCATGATGCCCCAGTGCTAGACATCACTATAAACTGCCACACTGCATACATCATAGCAACATGACTGTAAAATTGTTAAAAGCTATGTTAAAAATCCAAATCACACACACTCTTATTACACCTTGTTGGTCCTAAATGAAAATGAAACATCTGTATGAACTATGCATGGGATTAGCACCGAGATTCTTATTACACCTTGTTGGTCCTAAATGAAATTGGTATTTTCTAATGAAACACCTGTATGAACTATGCATGGGATTAGCACTGAGATTGTTATTACATCTTGTTGGTCCTAAATGAAAATGATGCTGATCAAGGCCTCAAACATGATGGCCATGGCAGCCATCTTGAAAGTCGGGTTATCACTACTCCTCTTTAAGTTGTGGTCATATTGATGTCATGTTTTCTCTAAAACACTTCACACTTTATGCAACTGGTTCTAAATTAAAATGAGGGCAGTGTGATTACCAAAAATTTTATTTCGCCGATATTACAGGTACCTTTTTCTGGGCAATACTGACATTTTATTCATTAAAAAAAAACAACAAAACTATTCTTCTTGTGACGTGTAGCTGTTACCTGTTAAACTGATGCTAATCCAAAATGGCTGCACTGATGATCATCCTGAAAGTTTCTATATAGCTTCTTCTCTTGTTGGATGATCATATCGACTTATCACAATGGCACTGTGTAACTGGTTGTAAATAAAATTAGTGCTCATCTTACCCCCAACACTGCAACACTGATTATTTGTTTTCAGTGTCTGGAAATTGTAACAATGCAGTAAAACCCCACTTGTTCCTGAGAAACCTTTGGCATTACCAGGAAATGATTAAGTACAACCAGCCATGGCAACAGTGACAAACTTCTGGATTAAGAACACTAGTGACACATGTTCAAGATTTTCAGTTGTGCTAGAGCAATAATGCATCTGTTGGATTCACTGGACCTCTGACATGTTCAGGATTTTTACTTGTGTTGACATATTTAAGCTTTGAAAATAATGTGTTTTTGTATGAAGAGACTGTGTTTATCAGCTGTTGAATTTGTGGTTTTGTAGTTTTTATTTTAAAAAATTAAGGAAAATTTAATTAAGCTGAATAATTTAGTTCTTCCACCTTGTATACATGTAAATGCAAAGACAAATATAAAAATTTTATTTGCCAACTTCAAGTCGTTTATAATCAAGCAAACAAGGATTTCATTAAACTTTTCAAGTTCAGTAAGTTTTAAAATATGTAAAATACACCTCAACAATTACTATAATGACCTGAAAATCTATTAAAAAAATATATATAGGCTAGTGAAATTGTATTTGTCAATCTTGTGCAGTGTTGCAGACAAGGTTCTTGACATGGAGAGATGAACAGATTGGACCAAATCAAAATGTTCCCACTGAGGAGAGACCGCTCCAGTGGCCTAGTGGTTAGAATGTCCGCCTCGGATGTGGGAGGTCGCAGGTTCAAACCCTAGCCAAGTCATACCAAAGACTTATAAATATGGTACTAACAGCTGCCTCACTTGGCGCTCAGCATTAAGAGGTTAGTGTTCGGACTGGTTGGCCTGGTGTCAGGATAATGTGACTGGGTGGGACATCATGCAACATGTCTGCAGCATGATGCCCCAGTGCTAGATATCACTATAAACTGCCACACTGTAGACATTGTAGCGATATGACTGAAAAATTGTAACAGCTATGTTAAAAATCCAAATCACACACACACACACACACACACACACACACACTGACGGGGTATATGGATACAATGATTAAGGTAAACAAATAGTGATAGAACACTGAACAAAATGCAAAAGCAAATATTTATTGTGACAAAAAGAAATCAATGCTGTGTACAAATATCCTTTATTCATTATTGTTTATTGGTATATACAATTTAAAAGCAGAATCTTGGCACTTGGAATGTGATAATGCAAACAAACAAAAAATGCTGATGAAACTGCTGCAATCTTTTATTTGAGCAATAGAATGTCAGTAACTGGTTAGTATGTTTTTCATCTTTAATGTAAGCATGGTGGCCAACTGTACAAATTGTATATATACATATTTATTTTCAAATTTCTCTTAACATGAGTGATAGACATGTAGAAGTATAAACATATATCTAGGTTTTGAAAGATAGAATATTTATCAATTAGAACAAAGAATAATAATTACTTATAAGATATTTTATTTAAAATATTTTAGAAAAATCATTAAACATTGTTTTTAACATTCCTCAACAACTTTAAGAGACATTTTCTTCTAAATCAATATTATATACCTCTACTGGATCTAGAGAACCAATTATATGATTTTTTTTTAATGTGGCAATGATTTGAATTAAGAAAGATTTTAATTTGAATATTTGCTGCTTTTGATACATTTAATTCCATTTATATATTTAAATAATTAGAGCAAAAACAAAAAATGTTGCTCCAAAATTCTCTAATACAGTTCACAATAAAACATCTCCAGCTATATGATGGAAAAAAGTTTGAATATGTTATAAGATGACAAATACCCTTGTTCACTAATAATTTGTAAATATTTAAAAATACTAAAATTTAGATTTTAAAATTTCCTTTAAGTTTCTGCTTTATGTAGATTATGATAGTCATTTTTTAAACCTTTCAGAAAACTATCCTTATATATGCTTTTTTCATGAAATAGAAAAGTTAGGAAATTTAAATGTAATAATGCTTCAAACCTCAAATTAGCTGGTCACCTTTCTTACCTAAACAAAAGATGTAACCTTCATATTTTATATATTATTGTTTTTCTGAAATGTCATGTAATTTCATTGTAACAGTAATCATTACAACAAAAAAAATAAAAAAGGAAACCATACCACATATAGCCATCAAATGCTGTACGATCAGTGAAGTTGCTAAAAGATTATTCAGTCAGATCAACCAATCTGGAAGCCAGAAACATTTTTTTTCCCAATAAATAAAGTAGACTTTTATCTCAGTTCAGAGAAAATTAATGAATGGAATGAGTGCAGTATGTCCAATTCTGGTTCACATATCTCTACTTCTTGTTATTTGTAATATGTTTTATTGTCCTTACTTGCCTTGCAAGACACAGCAAAGCACTTCACTCCATTTGTCTTGGCACCAAACAGTCTTACGTGCTACCCATCAGTCTTATTTATGTAATACTACTTTCTTATTATTTTCATAGTTATGTGTTTCTTCATTAACATGGCTGATGTTCAAATTTGTTATTTATGTGTGCCTGCATTATATGGCTGATGTTCAGATCACAGTTACTTGTGTGCCTGCACTTACTTGACTGATGTTTAAATCACAGTTACTTGTGTGTGTCTGCATTTACTTGACTGATGTTCATAGCACAGTTACTTGTATTTGACTGCATTTATGTGGCTGATGTTGAAATCACAGTTACTTATATTAGTCCTACTATGAAAGATGCCTCCCCAATATTTGTGGTTTTAGGTCGCAATCTTTACTGCCTAAAAAACAACATTCAGTAGCCTTTTCCATTGTTGACTAACACTGGGATGAAAAGTAAAATTTTCAGGAATGTCTTGTACACTTGGCAGTCCATACTGATGCTTTTCTACAAACCAGTCATATTGCTTTAATGGGACTTTTACTTACTCTGATGTCTTTTTCTAATAAATTCAAATTCTGACAGAAGCAAGAAAACTTGTTTTCAAGTTCGACTGACCTACATTTCAGTTGGCTGTAATGCCATGGAACTCTGAAATCAGTTAAAAGGATGATAAGTATCTTGAATGAAATCCAAAGCTATCCAAACACTTTATTCAATATTAGCATATTTTTATTTGTTTCATTAAAGAAGCACACTTCAACTTAGTGTGTGAGATATTCCTGAAAATTTTACTTCTTATTATGATGTTAGTGGACCTCGGAACACACTACATAAAGCTGTTATTTAGGCAGTAAGACGGTGACCTAAAACCACAAATATCAGGAGAGGTGTCTTACATTGCAGGACTATTACTCATGTGTGCCAGCATGTACATGGCTGATGTTCAAATCAGTTACTTACGTGTGCCTGCATTTACATGGTTGCTGCTCAAATCACAGTTACTTGTGTGCACATGTATTTACAGGTCTAATGTTAAAATCTGTTACTTATGTGTTCCTGCATTTACATGTCTGATGCTCAAATCACAGTTACTTGTGTGTACATGTATTTACATGGCTAATATTCAGTCACTTACTTAGGTGTGCCTGCATTTACATGGCTGATGTTCAAATCACAGTTACTTGTGTGCACATGTATTTACATGTGTAATGTTAAAATCAGTTATTTAAGTGTGCCTGCATTTACATGGTTGATATTCAAACTGCAGTTACCTGTGTGTGCCTGCAGTACATAGTTGATGTTTAGATCATAGCTTTAGTCTGCAGTATGTAACACTTAGTCAAAAAGTGTCAACCTACTGAGTAAAAAAAATCTAAACTTTGATGAACAAAATACTGGCTAATGAAATATAGTGTAATTAGTTTATAAGGAGCCACTGCAGCCTAATGAATGAACACACTTTATTATGTAATCTTTATGACCTGAATCAGAACTTTGCTGTACCTTAAAATTGCTTAAATCTGAGTTGCTATAAACAAGTTCCATGTAAATTCTCCAAGAAGTTGTCATCTGCGTGTATCCCACACCACTGTGATATAATGGAGACAAATTATACACAGATGACTTCAAAGAAAATGTCTTTCATTTCACTGTGCAGTGGTGCCTTACTAAATCTAATCAGAAAAATAGTGTTCCCCTACTACAATACTCTTCTGGTATGCCAAAAAAGTGTATTGTGATATATGACACTTCACCCTATAATGGGCTAAATTATATTGAAAAAAACATCAACACGTATAATAAAATCCATGAATGAGACAGTGTTATAATGAGGACTGTGATATATTTATAATGAGGTGTTTTATAGAGAGGGAAGACTGTACTAATACCCAGCAACAACTTGCCATGCAAATGATATGCAAGTGGATAGAAGTTAGAGTTACAAAAAAACCTAGTTCTCACTCAAAATATAATTATCAATGTCCTAAAATTAAAATGGAATCCTGGAAAGCTATTTACCAGAGACAGTGGTAACTCAGTCGGTAGCATGTCGGACTTGTAATCCAAGAGTTGCCAGCCTTGGGTCAGCTGCTTTGGTGTGTCTTTTGAAAGGCACTTAGCTTCTATTTTCTTGGCACAATTTAGTCAGTAATGTGTTAAAAGTGCAGTTAAAGCCCACAAAAACAAGAAACTGTATTTATGAGGTGATTTCAAAGCACTAATGTAACTAAAAAGTATACGTCTCTAGACAAGACAGCTGTTGAAGTATGGTTTATGCAATTTATGCCATTAGATAAAATTGTGCAGTCCTACATTAAGCTAAAACTGGCAAGACCAATACTGCCTCATGCATTGTACAACTTTAAAAAAAAAACCACAAAAGAAATTACAAATAGTGTTTATGCAGCAAAAACTGAAGTTGCTTCAATTTGCGGATGTACTCTGTACTAATACTTAATTGTAATATTTTCATATTAGACACATGTTCAGTATGTGCTCCTGAAAACAGTATAGAAGTTGTAAGACAAAACTGTGTAATTAGAGTGATTATACATTTTTCAAAAAAGTCTTGACACTGACAATACATAACTCCTGAATAATTCCTGGAATGAGGTGAAATTTGAGAACATGCTTCCAAAATAAAAAAATCCCATCAATCACATTACATATATATACATATTTACTATTTTACCATAAATATTGCACAGTAATAACGTGAAGTATTAAATGCAGCAAATTATTGTAACTCGTGAAACAGTGAGGAGTAAAAATTGCTGCATTACACAGATATAGTTAAGAAATGACACACAGTAAAGAAATACATTAGGAACAAGTATGGAAGCATATCATGAAATTTCTCGAATTCAAATATTTTGTAACTGTCTGCTTTCTTTATTTGTAATTATCCTAGTTTCTAATTACAGACATTAGGCTTGCATTATGGTAGACTTCATTTTCTGAAGAATATTTTATCATATTTTGCTTAGACACCCTTGGGGTAACATATAAATAAGATGTAATCTACTGCATTACGTAAACTGATATTCTCATGTACTGTTTAATTCTTTCTCTCTGTACAGAAACTCACAGGAAGTAGATTTTACTATGAAAGACTTCATATACATGCACTTTTCATATTTTCACTTGCATTGTTTAAAGGCTTACAATCCATGATGAAATAATCCAAATCATCACTTATCAAGAATCAAAAGGGGCCTCTTTGGGGTCCTTACAGCAACCATAATGTACAATTATGCCATTTGGATACCTGGCAAAAAAGCTGAAATAAACAAAGATGCAGAAAGTTGAAACAATATTCTGTCCTCATTTGTATTATCTCTAAAAGAAATTCATCCATGCATTAGTTCTGAGTTTTGAAACAAATGAAAGTTTACATCTATAAATTCTTGATTTCAGCCTTAATTTCTCTATCACACTGTATATTTGAGTGGTAATTTCAACCTTAATTTTTCTATCACACTGTATATTTGAGTGGTAATTTCATCCTTAATTTCTATATCACACTGTATATTTGAGTGGTAATTTCAACCTTAATTTCTATATCACACTGTATATTTGAGTAGTATTTAAACAGTTCTGAATATTAGCGCACAACAGAACAAAGTTCTTTATTAGTGAACAGTATGTCAGTACTCACAATGCACCTCTACTCACTTTCTCAGTCTGAATGCCATTTTATATTCTCTTATTTGGTATATTGTTCATACAATAGAAATCTGCATTTCCAACCACATGGTGGTTTTCAAGTCATCTGTCCCTCAGCAAATGTTTGATGATGGGATTCAGTCAAAAATCACTTAAAAACAAAATTTGAGGCTGTATGGAGGATGTGACAAGTCTGGATGCAGTGCTTCTCTAGGAAGCCTGTCATGGTGGCAGATATATGTGCCAATGCATTGTCATGGATTAGTTGTGAAACCTTGGTACCGGTGCATTTGCAGATGGTTGGGTATGTCCTCAAATTGCATAAAAAATAAACATAAGAAACTCTTGACAGTCTGCCTATATCGAGAGATTCGTGGTCTCTGCTTGCTTTGCCTGATCCAAAATTTATTATCTTGGGTTGGGTTAAAAAAAGTAAATTCATGTTTCATTACTTGTGACAATCTTGTTCAAATGTATTTTGGTCACTCTTTTCATAACTGGCAAGCAACCAGCGGATGATTTGAACCCTAATCTGCTTTTCATCAATGTAGTATCCATCTTGCACTAACCTTTCTGAGCTTCAAATGATTCTTTGATATATTAAAAACAGCTGATGAATTAATACCCATGGTAACAGAAATCTCTTCCACCATGTATCGAGTATCTTCATCACTTGCTGCCTTTACAGTAGCCACTTCCTACTCATCAATTCCATAATGTAGGTCATCTTCCACAGATTCCCATTCACTAATTCCAGAATGTGGGTCATCTTCCATGGATCCCCACTCACCAATTCCAGAATGTGGGTCATCTTCCACAGATTCCCATTCACTAATTCCAGAATGTGGGTCATCTTCCATGGATCCCCACTCACTAACTTCAGAATGTGGGTCATCTTTTACAGATTCCTACTCACCAATTCCATGGACTATCTTTATAAAGATGAAACCACCTTACATTTATAGGATATGACAGAAAACTGCATCCAAAAACTTTATCCAAGTTGGTCTTGATAACAGTCAGAGTACCCTAAGAGCACCTTGATTTTAAAGTATGCTGTTTGCACAGTAGCAGAATTGTTCTTGTCCGAGACTTTGACATCACTCTCACATACCTATGCTACATCACGTGTATGTATCTGCAGGTGTCCAGTATGCTACACTTGCAGCTGCTGATCTTTTTTTTAAATAAAATTATTTTATCTGTTGATTAGTATTAAATTTTTACTGACATAATTTTACAGAATGCTATTTTATCAGCTGATAAGTATTAAATTTTTACTGACAGGTTTAAAGAACCAAAAAGCTGTAATAAAATATTAAGAACTTTAAAGTACCCCTCATATGGAAAAATTCCCATAAGTTATCCCCTTGATAAATATTAGTGATTATGCTCAGAAAACAGGGCAAATCTCTGTGAAAATGTATTTTTTTATACAGTTGTTTGTGGGTAAAATCTCTGTGAATATGTGTTGTTACACAGTTGTTGTTGTTGGGTGGGGTCAGATCTACGTGAATATGTATGTTTTGATACAGTTGTTGTTGTTGGGGTCTCTGAAGATGTTCCTATACAGTTGTTTTGGGGGCAAATATCTGAATATGTATTTTTTTATATAGTTGTTTGGGGGACAAATCTCTGTAAAGATGTTATGTTTGATACAGCTGTTTTGGGGTATATTTGCTAAATTAATCCAATTATGAGATACTAAAAGGATACTGTGGTCTATTATGCAAGGAATATAAATTATATATCTGAATATTATACTGAAAAAATTTGTATCTCTCTCTTTCAGTCTGTCTGGTGAAAAACATTTCTTTCTGTCACTGTCTTTAATATAAATAATTTCTACATTGGACAAAGGTCAATGCTGTTAATATAAATAATTCCTACATTGGACAAAGGTCAATGCTGTTAATATAAATAATTTCTACACTGGACAAAGGTCAATGCTGTTAATATAAATAATTTCTACATTGGACAAAGGTCAATGCTGTTGATATAAATAATTTCTACACTGGACAAAGGTCAATGCTGTTAATATAAATAATTTCTACACTGGACAAAGGTCAATGCTGTTAATATAAAGAGTGTACCTAGTAACCATCCAACAATGAGCATAAAATTCAACACTGTATTTAGTAACCAACTCTGGGAGGAGATAAAGAAAGCAAGACCGAGCATGTTCACCTTTTTTAACCTGGTATGTGTCTAGCAGTAGCTTCCTAATTTCCTGTCAATACACTTTAGCCACCAACGTCATCGTATTTTATAACAGCTGACATAGAGACAACAGTGGTAGCAGCCAAAAATTGTCCAAAAGAGACTATATAAGTGAGGCGACATGTAATAATTGTTTGACATAAAGATAGGTAATTAAGCAGATCACCTCTACAAGTCAAACATTTCCATGGATCTTTGGTTATTAAATATAGACCAGCAAATGCCACTCCAGTTTGGCAAAATCTGGACTTTTAAATAGGCAACTGGTTCTGATGTTGTCCATCAGCAAAGCAATGCCAGATTAACATGCGAAGGACTCGCCCAAAATCGTGCAGTAATTAAACTGAACACAACTGAGCTTTCTCACATGCTTCAGTTATAAAGCTGATAAGCCTAATAAATTAAAAGAACTCTTTGCAGCATTTTGGAAGGAAAAAGACTTTAAAATCAATACAGTGAAATGAAGTATTTTTGTGAAATATTTTGTAGAAACCATGCTGAAACTGTAGCAGTAAACAGCGTATTACCCAAAAACCTTTCTATAATGTACCCAAAACTATCCTAGGCATTCAACATCCTCAATACAAAACTTGACCATAGAATCTTAATGATGATGACAAACAGAAAAGTGACATTTGTCAATGACAGCAAGAGAGATTGCTGTTAAACTTTGTCATACTCTTTTTTATTGCACAATGTTACTTGTTAAGAACAGGTGCTTGCTTACCAGAGGTGACCTCAGTGGCATACATGCAAAGGACAATCATAATGTTCTAATTGGCCTACCTCCCACCTATCCTCTTCTTACACACTCGACAGATTTTCTCGTCACTGATCACCACTTTAATCTTTTCATAGAACATCCTTTGTTCATGGACCTGCAATGAAGACCACATTTGTCAGTACACATCATAACAAGATTTAGGAGAGAAATTGGTTACTGTCAATCCTAATTAATTTATAATAAAGAATATTTGCAAATTTCTTGAATTTGTCATATTTACAACAAAAATATTCATGCTTTAATGATTGATTTAATGTATTATATTTTAGTATTTACTTCAAATAATCTATTTATAAATTCAGTTTTTTACTTGAGCTGCTAAATTCTGTGACAATTTAATCATACTGTATGTGGTATAGTCATTTACATGGAGTTGTGGATGTTCCACTTAATCAATGAATTAATGATGCAATTTAAAGATAAAATTCAGAATCTGAAGAACACAATAACACATTCTTAATCCCAATGAGTGAACATCAATACTGCAACTGGCACATACTATATCTATCTTGTGACACTTCCCATGTGTTAACTTAAAATCTGTGCAATAGGAATTACTATATATTTGACAAATTGTCAAGTCATGATGTATATCTAAGTCAAGTTTCATTAACAAATTTCCAGAGGTTTAAGCATTAGTCATTGAAAAAAAATTCACAATGTTACCTTTTCCCTTTGTAATCACCATGACTTTCATACTTGGCACTTGATTAGGCAAGATAGCACACTGTCAAGACTTAGATACAGGTCAAGTTTCATAAAAATATCTCCAATAGTTCAAAACTTAAAGACCTAATTTTTAAATAGAGCACAGTCCAATTCGCCCAAAAGTTTCATTTCTTCTCCTCACTATGGCATTGGTTATTAAAATTCACAGTTTACAGCAACCATGAAATCAATGAACAAAAATGAAATCATCCTATTTGTGTCATGAGAATAAAATAAGAGCTATAACCAGATTTAACTTCCCACAACAAACCTGCAATCTCTTAAGCTTCTGCAACTAACCTGCAAGCTTTAACCTTCCAAAACAAACCTGCAAGTTCTTAACCTTCCAGAACAAAACCTGCAAGCTATTAACCTTCCACAACTAACCTACATGTCCTTAATCAGCCACAACTAATGTGCATGCTCTTAATCAGCCACAACTAATCTGCATGCTCTTAATCAGCCACAACTAATCTACATGCTCTTAATCAGCCATAACTAATCTACATGCTCTTAATCAGCCACAACTAATCTGCATACTCTTAACCTTCTACAACTAACCTGCAAGCTCTCAGCATACAGCATGCTCTTCAGAATTTGACACTGATGTTTGGAAGCATACTTATGTTCAAGAACATTTTCCAGATATGTTAGGATCTCCTTCACTTTTGTTGTTGAGGGCAGCAAGTCAAGAGCCTAAAAAGGTATAAAACGTACTGTAAATTACATGATATTCATGAAAATAAAAAATACTGATGAATTCAACATGAAAATGTAAAATTTATAACATGATTATTCATATTATCAGCAACATGGTTACATAATATATGTATTGCAACTTAGCAGATATATAGTGAAAACTTTCTTCTGCTCATTTTGCTGAATTTGTGAACTTTAATGATACCAAAGTTGTTATTTTAGACTACTGTGGCCTGCTACATACCAATTTCATCAAACATAAATGAAACATTTGCCTGTTCTCCAACAAATGGACAATAATACATATTGAACTCGCTGACAAGGTATCGATGCATCAGTAAATGCAAATACAAACCTGCTGTCAGTTGAGGGAAAAGAGATTCCTTGTTGATAATTATTTCTAATTGTGTACAATATTTGTTCTGTGTTTTAATTTTTCATAAGTCCTGACTAGCATGATAATTATTAATGCAGTAAATTTTTTAATTAATTTAACAAATCAAAGTGAATAAGCATTGTAAGAGACCCTAATTATAACTAGTGAACATCATATGACCTAGACTAATGCACACATGGACTAAACTAGACATGTACCTGCAATATTTTGTGGATGCAAGGACAATGATGCCACAATGAGGTGAAGGAAGGATAAAATTTAGAACAAGAAGAATACCATGCTAGGTAAATTATTTGCCAGCCCCTTGTTTAATAGACCTCTGTGTAGGCAATAATAGGCTGCAGTGACTTTAACATTTGGTCATTATTTTCTTGGAGTTAACCATGACCATGATCTTTGATATTTAGCCCCAAAATGTATGGCTTCCTTTCTTACCCTAAGAACAAACTATCCACAAAGTTTGGTAAAAAAAACTTAGTCCAGAACCAAAGGCATTGTGCAAAACCCACTTTTCTTTCAGTGACAATGACCTTGACCATTGACTACAGTATCACTAGGTCTCTTCCATGCCTCAAGAACAAGCACTCCACAAAATCAAGGTACATGGTAGCAAACTAAAGTCTTTATGCAAAAACAATTTTTTTCATTTAGCTAGTGACCTTGACATTTAACCTTTTGACCCCAAACTCAACAGGTTTCTTAAAGTGTAACCCATCCACAAACTTTTGGTGAGGGTATTGGGTACAGAACTGAATTTGTTTCTTTTTCAGCCAGTGACCTTGACTTTTGAACTTTTAATTCATGAATCAGTAGGTTTCTATGCAAGTCATTCACAAAGTTTGGTCCAGATGTGTGATAAAGAACTGAAGTTATTTTGTGCAAACCAGTTTTCTTCTTTCTGTCACAGTGACCTTGATCTTTGATTTTACAACTTCAAAATAAATAGGTTTCTTCCTTACCACAAGTCATCCAGAAAGATTGGTCCAGGTATGTGATGGTGAACTAATTTTACTGTGTGCTAACCGTTGTTCTTCCAATCGACCCTAATCTGTGTTCTATTGACCCCAAGATCAGTAGGCTTCTTCCTAACCACAATTCATCATCAACAATTTGTCCAGGTCTATGATATAGACTTAATACTGTTATGTGGAAACCGTTGTTTTTCTTTCAGTTACAGTCATTGACCTCTTGACCCTAAATCTGATAGGCTTCTTCCTCATCTCAAGTGCAAGCCATTTGCAGATTTTCATGATGGTAGATGGTGGAGATTTCAAGATATTGTGTGGAATAACATAGGGAACAGATGCATGGATGGATGTCATAACATGATGATAATACCCTCACTCTACAACTGCATAAATTTTCTTTGTTTTGAGACCAAGCTATCTGACACTATCAAAACCATCTTCCCTTGTATGTGCTCCCTCCAGTGTGGGGGGTGAAGAGAAAGGCCTTCATTTCTTTCTTTTTGTTTTTTTATTTCTTTAGAAAGATGTTGTGTCAAAAACCTTTTACAGTAGTACCATTCATTTGCAGCTGACAGCTGAGAAGCACAGTAGCAAGTGTGTCCACCTAACTCGAAAAAAATGGCATCCATAAGGATTTTGACTTGTGGTTCAAGGAATTTCAAAGGTATTCCCAATACTAGCCACTCCCTGTCTTGCCAATGAATCAGGAAATGGCAGATTTTGGTCTAGATCATAATCTGGTCATCTTAATGACACGAGATTGGGTGCCATTGTGCTAGAAGGACCATATGCAGAGGGTGCATGTAAAGGCAGCCATGACAAGTTGGATGCTGCATCAAACAGACTGAGGAGTTTATGCAATGTATGTTCTGGCAGAAATGTTTTCCAAGGCATGGACAATGCAGTCAATGTTCTCCATGTCATAGACAATGCAGTTAATATTCTCCAAGGCATGAACAATGCAGTCAATGTTCTCCAAGGCATGGACAATGCAATCAATGTTCTCCAAGGCACGGACAATGCAATGTTCTCCAAGGCATGGACAATGCAGTCAATGTTCTCCAAGGCATGGACAATGCAGTCAATGTTCTCCAAGGCATGGACAATGCAGTCAATGTTCTCCAAGGCATGGACAATGCAGTCAATGTTCTCCAAGGCATGGACAATGCAGTCAATGTTCTCCACGGCATGAACAATGCAGTCAATGTTCTCCAAGCCATGGACAATGCAGTCAATGTTCTCCAAGGCACGGACAATGTAGTCAGTGATCTCCAAGGCACGGACAATGCAGTTAATGTTCAACAAGGCACGGACAATGCAGTCAATGTTCTCCAAGGCATGGACAATGCAGTCAATGTTCTCCACGGCATGAACAATGCAGTCAATGTTCTCCAAGCCATGGACAATGCAGTCAATGTTCTCCAAGGCACGGACAATGCAGTCAATGTTCTCCAAGGCACGGACAATGCAATGTTCTCCATGTCATGGACAATGCAGTCAATGTTCTCCAGGCATGGACAATGCAGTCAATGTTTTCCAAGGCATATACAATGCAGTCAATATTCTCGAAGGCATGGACAATGCAGTCAATGTTCTCCAAGGCATGCACAATGCAGTCAATGTTCTCCATGTCATGGACAATGCAGTCAGTGATCTCCAAGGCATGGACAATACGATGTTCTCCAAGGCATGGACAATGCAGTCAATGTTCTCCAAGGCATGCACAATGCAGTCAATGTTCTCCATGTCATGGACAATGCAGTCAGTGATCTCCAAGGCATGGACAATACGATGTTCTCCAAGGCATGGACAATGCAGTCAATGTTCTCCAAGGCATGAACAATGCAGTCAGTGATCTCCAAGGCATGGACAATGCAATATTCTCCAAGGCATGGACAATGCAGTCAACGTTCTCCAATGCATGAACAATGCAATGTTCTCCAAGGCATGGACAATATAATGTTCTATAAGACACAGACAATGCAGTCAATGCTCTCTAAGACATAGACAATGCAGTCAATGTTCTCCATGTCATGAACAATGCAGTCAATGTTCTCCATGTCATGGACAATGCAGTCAATGTTTTCCAAGGCATGAACAATGCAGTCAATGTTCTCCAAGGCACAGACAATGCAGTCAATGTTCTCCAAGGCATGGACAATGCAGTCAAGGTTCTCCAAGGCATAAACAATGCAGTCAGTGATCTCCAAGGCATGGACAATGCGATGTTCTCCAAGGCATGGACAATGCAGTCAACGTTCTCCAAGGCATGAACAATGCAGTCAATGTTCTCCAAGGCATGGACAATGTAATGTTCTCTAAGACACAGACAATGCAGTCAATGTTCTCTAAGACATAGACAATGCAGTCAATGTTCTCCATGTCATGGACAATGCAGTCGGTGTTCTCCATGGCATGAACAATGCAGTCAATGTGTTTGGACAGAAGGCAAACAGTCTGAGATGAATTAAAAACTATATGCAGCTCTCCCTCAATAACTCATGCACAGCTGGGTCCAAAAACAGACTGCACTATAAACTAGCACAACAGTTACTGAGGGATACTCATTTTATAATTGCATTTGGAATAACTATCAATAAAGAGCTTTTTCTAAAGATGTTCACTTTTTAAATAAATTACCTTTATTTTCAAGATACCCAACCTCTGAATGATTGTGAACAACCTTTTCCAAGAGGTTTCAACAACCATCACATGGATGTGAAACTTTGTGTTTTATGTCACTGCTGTTTGTTGTTCTTGATTCACAACAAAACAAGATTACTTTCTTTAAAAAACTATGGACATTTACTTAATGAAACAATTGTTGATGGTGATACTTGAGTTTTTAAATTGTGTTTTCTTTTTAAAAATCCTATTAGTAAAATAATGATGCCTTGATTTTTTGTTGCGAAACTTCTCATCCTTGTGGAAATCTCCAAGTACCAATTCAGGAAATTAAGTTCAATACATGTACGAACTCTGAAACTTGCTTCTCCATAATGAACCAAAGCTTTTTATGCACCAACTACTCAATTCACTTAGTTGACTTGCTATCTTTGATCACATCTGTGAATGAGTGGTATAATTTAAGGTAGTTTAATTATAGCAATTACATAATAATATTTATAACAGTGTTTAATTGATCAATTGGAATGAGTTGACCTGACACATGACAATGCATGCCCCTTAAATTTTCTTTTATTCCACCCCCTTTATTTGCTTTTGAAACAAAAGACATAATTAATGTACTACAAAGCAGGTCTTTTTCTAAATGATTGTATCAATACAACAAATACTACTGAAGAAATAAAAAAGTTCAGCACTTCATTAAGTTCTCACACTTGTGCACATAGCTGTGATGACAGATTACATTTTTCATGTTTGAATACAAGAAGACATACTTCATTTATGATGATTACACTGAAATCAAATTTAAAGATGAAAATTAAAACACAAATTTCACTTGACAAAACCTTTTTAATTGGTTTTTATTTTTTAAGTGTTGCCACCAGCAGACATTAATGACATTTTCACTGATCAAAATTGCAGCAAATATTGTTATGTACAGTGTACTGAGAAAATTGTTTGGAAAGGAAATTTAGAAAATATAAGACATCTTATTACAAACTGGGAGTTTTATGATGTTCACATTTCTGATGTTTTTGATGATAAAACAATATATCAAGGTTTTATTAACTAATTATAATCATGATTTTCTTCATGTTCAAAAAATAGGGGTCAATTTTGAGGCATATTTCCTAGCAAAAGATTGGGATCCATGCCTGATCCCATGCTATATCAGGGTTCACAAGTTATCCGGACATGAGTTATCAAGGGAATGGTGTATGTAGATGAATGAAATCTTTAAAAAGGACATGGTTCATCTGTTTCACACTATCAGCCATAAACTGCTAAGGAGGGACAGAAGATTGTTCTGATCCTGAATTGGAACTAAATTTACTGAGTGTTTTACCAAATTCTGTCCATGTACACTTATGTTACCATGGAGGAGGATGTCTAGAAGTGGAAGCCAAATGGAAGGTCATGGAATTGGTATACTGCATTGTGGTTGCCTAAGTGATGGAACCAGCATAATGCTGTGTGTATGGGTATATGGAAATACACACTGGACAGATCAGACAGCCAACAACCACATGGATTTTGCTGTCTCCATTGTGAAGTTCAGGTCAGCCTGCTCAAGTCTATAATTGGTCTCAATTTCTAGTTGGCTTTTGTGATCTGTATAAACCTGGGAGTCCTGTTTCTGGAATAACTTCACCACCCTCTTTAAAAGCAAATGCTCTATTTAACACGTGCACCTTAATGGGGAAGGGGACAATGAAAATGGTGGGGGATGGATCTAACTTGAATCAACATATTTCTCAGAAAGGATCTGATACAAGTCTAGTGAAAAAGGAATCTAGCACCCTGAGGAGTACTTCCTTTGGGTAGACGGGATGACAAATTATTGTTGGGAGAGGCAAAACTCCCCTCCCAGCTTGCATGTAAAAGTTTTTATCATACAGCTGCCTATGATTCACCTGGCCTTGAAAAGGCTGTTGCTGCTTATGTGTACTCCTGTGGTTTTATTGCTCAGAATCATCTCTTCTTTGGTGTGACCTATGATGAGTTTGTGACAAGACAGGTGCTTTCAAAAACAGTTGGAGTGGCAACTCCTGTACTGCCTGCTTTATAACCTCCACAATAAAATAAAAGGGTTAATCAACAGGGATTGGTTACCACATAGTGAGATGTGATGGATGAAGATCACCACAGACCATACCTTCTTGTCAAATCAACAGGGATAGAATGATTGGTTACCACATGGTGAGATGTGATGGATGAAGATCACCACAGACCATACCTTCTTGTCAAATCAACAGGGATTGGTTACCACATGGTGAGATGTGATGGATGAAGATCACCACAGACCATACCTTCTTGTCAAATCAACAGGGATTGGTTACCACATGGTGAGATATGATGGATGAAGATCACCACAGATCATACTTTCTTGTCAAATCAACAGGGATTGGTTACCACATGGTGAGATGTGATGGATGAAGATCACCACAGATCATACCTTCTTGTCAAATCAACAGGGATTGGTTACCACATGGTGAGATGTGATGGACGAAGATCACCACAGACCATACCTTCTTGTCAAATCAACAGGGATAGAATGATTGGTTACCACATGGTGAGATGTGATGGATGAAGATCACCACAGACCATACCTTCTTGTCAAATCAACAGGGATTGGTTACCACATGGTGAGATGTGATGGATGATCACCACAGACCATACCTTCTTGTCAAATCAACAGGGATTGGTTACCACATGGTGAGATGTGATGGATGAAGATCACCACAGACCATACCTTCTTGTCAAATCAACAGGGATTGGTTACCACCTGGTGAGATGTGATGGATGAAGATCACCACAGACCATACCTTCTTGTCAAATCAACAGGGATTGGTTACCACATGGTGAGATGTGATGGATGAAGATCACCACAGACCATACCTTATTATCAAATCAATAG
>JAECUM010029009.1:0-29136 GCA_016617855.1 Megalonaias nervosa | reverse complement strand
TTTTTAATTTGGGTGGATTTATTTATTTAAATTATTCACTGGAATTATAAAATATTCATTAATACTTACTGGACTAAATCATTTTGGAATTCTTGTAAATTCAGTTGAGGACATTTGGGATTATATTATTGTGATACATCAGAAGACTGTTAAAACATTGCCACATTACAGACCATTGACACATTTGAAACTATAGGCACATGAACACATATATTGAAATTTGTTTGGATTACCACTGGAAATCATTTGGAACTCAAGGCATTTGGACTTCTAGGACTTTGGGGTATTTAATTCACAATACTTTTAGTTCTTTTTTAAATTTTCACTTTGTATTCTAGCTAAATATATTATTTGTTGAAAATTTTACAAAACTTGTTAGTTTTCACTCATTTCAGTTACTTAGTTTAAGACCAGAGTTGTAACAATATACACATATACAGGCGCAGGGGTCAAGCTAGACTTGAATTTTAGGGAGAAGTGACTTCTCCTTTTGCACAGAACAGGGAGAAGTGAGAGCGAAGCAAGAAATGCAACATATATATATATATATATATATATATATATATATATATATATATATATATATATATATATATATATATATATATATTTATAATGTGTGTTCTCTTACTTGAATTATGCCCTCTATTTCCCAGTATTCATATTTGCATTTAACACTGGATTTAGTGATATGACTCTAAAAGAGAACAACAGCAAATGCACTGTAACAAAATTTGACTGAGTAACTAGATTACATTACTGTAATTGCAAGTTGGTAAAAATGCTTAACCAACTATCCTTAATCAATTTTTTTTTTATATTTTTGGATTTATTTTTTTTATATACTTTTTAAAAGTTCACAAAAATGGCACTTTCAAAGATTTCTAAACGCGTTTGACACAACCCATGTACCATGTACATGAGGGCAAATGCACAAGTGTCCTCATTTCTTTGTTGCAGATAAAACATTACTTCACTTCAACTATTCATACATAACACACTAAAATGCATAAAATTACAGACATAGCTCATTTATAGTCGGTATATGAACTAAACCCTTCTCTCCAACCAAATCAACATAGACGTGAGTGCATCTATTTTTAGAAGGAGGGGTTTTCATAATGTAATCACTCACTTTATATAGCTTCATTACAACAGTCCATGACAGGATTGCAAATTTATGATCTATTTATTTGTCTACGTACTTGTATTAATTTTAGGCATTGATTAAATATTATCTGCTTCGCAGCTTTTTTCCATATTTTCACAAATACGAGTCCAGTCAGAAAACAACTCTAACCTTGTCTCATATTTCTGACCTATATAATTGCATTTTAAAGTTAAATCTTAAATAACATAATACCCAGGCTTTGCTTTCTATGAATTGTATATTTGTCTGTATATATTTGTTCCATGATTTACGAAAACAGACAATCTAATAAACTAGTACTTCCCAGACATAGCGATGTCCGCCATTTTTTCCCCCATTACTGGTACACTTAGACTTTCAAACTAATTTTATGACGAAATAGTGTACAAGAGGCAGCTGAAATATCCAGATCACCAATTTTATTCTTAAAACACAAACTGCTATATACATACTATTGTTAAAGTTTTGAAACACAAGTAAGTATGTTTTTATCATTGAAGGATAACATGCACAAATCGGGCAGTGATAAGGGCCTAGTTGCCAACTCGGAAAATGGTTAACGGTCAATCAGCTATCAAAACATATGCCTGTGAAGGTGCAAGAGTTTATTTGTCAGCGTAATTGGTAAATAAACTAGGCCTAGCTACTGATGGCTTGAAGAATACCTTTAGCTACAACACTATACTAGAATAAGCCTACCTAAGGCGAGGGGGCATCTCAAAACATATTTGTCAATGTACCTCTAAAAAAGTCTCAGGGTGAAGTCGTTTTTGCTTTCCTAACAGAAGAAGGAGAAGTTTACAGTTTTTAGGCGACTTTATCGCCCACTTCACCTGGCAGCGTGACCCCTGCATACGTGGGTTGATAATTTGCAAAAGAGTAAAAGCAAATACAAGAATTAAGCTTAAGGCTCAATACAAAGTAAATAAATCAGTCAAAATAAAAAGTGTTCCTGTGCAGATTTTCATCCTATGCCAGTATGTCTGACGAGGACAGTATTTTTAACCATTCATTTAATAAGCTTAAAATAAGCAGAATTTAGTTTGGTTCCTACATTTGCCCATAACAGAAACAAGTCCACAACATTCTACTGACACACACACACATAATTTCATATTATACAAGCTTTTTAATTACATGAATCAAATCGATAATATTGGTTTGAAATGCATCAAACTGCCGAGATTGTATGTTATCGACAGTGTTGAGTAGATCTTCATATGTTTAATTTATGAGAAGAAATAAAAACCTTTGATCCACAACTGACCCCTAGAGTTCAGAGTTGTTACAATGTATAGTTGGCACTTCTGCAAACTCTAAGTAACATTATGATGTTGACTAACCTGAGGAGAATAAAGTATACAGGTCTCTCTTAGTAGCACTATAGGGAACACCTTCGACCTTAACGAGTTGCCCATTCAATCTCATTTTCCTTTGCAATCAGGATCTTCGCTACAGCTGCAAATAATAATAATAATACTAATAATACTAACAATAATAATAATATTGATACAGCTACTACGAACACTCATCTTGATCACTGGAAGACATGAATAAAAGACTAGAAAACAAGTGACTATGACCATGACTTGTATAATATGCAAGAGCTGATGTAAAGAGACTAAACTTACAAATATCTTTTGGAGCAGAAACATTACAACTGTTGAAGAGTTACAGAAAAGTAGACATATGTAGCTCTACAAGGATACCAAAAACTCGTGACTTTCTACTTGCATTACAAAAAACAGAAAAATGTATTTTTTGAGACCCGATTTTTTTACAGCAAAGATTTAGCCATCGTCAGACTCAGATTTTGTGTATCAGTTTTATACTTTTTGGCCTCAGGTCTAAGGCAGGCCAGTCTGAACTAAACACAGATAGGTGAACCTTTGCAAAAAGTAGGATAAGTTGGGGATTTCAAGTAAAAAGTGACCAGGACATGAAAATGATGGTTCCAATAATAAAAAATATTAAAAAAACTCCAACTTTTACCCTTCTGCACATGTGCAAGAAAAAAAGCCAACAAGAAATGGTGTTTCTAACACAACTAGGCATTAGGCTAAATGGAAATCCCTTGGACGCAGATTTATTTGTAAGCATTTAGAAGCAGTCCCAAAAATGTGTTTGCTACTTGCATTTCAGGCGAAGATGACAAAAATCTCCTTGGGTTAACGAGTTAACCTTGACCAAAAAACAAGATTATTTTCTACTGGACATGATTTATTGAATTTTTTTTTCATTTTATTCTGTAAACAACAACTAATACATAGCTAAAATATTTTCTACATGTTAGGGTTTAATATCAGGATTATTATTAATAGAAGCAAATATTTTTATTTGGGTCTCGGTCTAGGTTATTGAATTCCCATACAATTTAACTGGTGTACCTGGCATTGGCTTGGTTATATATTATAATTTTAGTAACAGACTTTCCAAAAATAACATTTTATTTTGTAAACATTAAGAACTTTCTAGAAGGTTACTTTCCATCAGGTAATGTTTTTGTTTTTTTTGTGAAAATGTTAATTGTGACCCAAGGTCAAGTAGAGGACTATATAATCTTCTCACTGGATATATTATTCATTCATGCTTCACATCTAGCAGAATCAATTTGTATTACTGTTGTGTCCAGAAAATCATTTGGGCTGGAATTTATTTCTTCAAATTATTTAATTCAGTGATCATTTTCTCTGGAAATTAATAGTAATCATTAAAATATAATATTCTTGCACAGCAACATTCACTGGAATTTATAGTGAATTCAAACCTAGAATTATATTACTGTGTTTCAACAAAAGACCATTGGTTCAACAACAACAAAAGACCATTGGTACAACAACAACACAATACAGGATACCACAGGCAATTAACATCTTCAGCATTGGACTTAATTTGGATTTAACCTAGAGTTTATTCAGAACTTTAAATTGTTAGGATTTTTGTCTGTAATTCTAGGATTATATCGAGATTTAATCTGCAATACCATAAGATTTTTTTCACTTTGTATTCTAGGGAAATACTTGCTGAATTTTACCAAGCTTTGTTGCTTTTCACTCTTTTCTGTTACTTCTTTAAAGAGCATAGACTCGTAACAGAAAATTGGGCGCTTGTCTTGGTGATATGAATTTCTCTAAAATACTTCAGAAAAGTTGGTTTTGACATTTAAATTCACATTGTTTTAGAATTTCCCAAGTCCCAGGTATTATTTCACATTTTAGAAATCTTTAGTGAAACCAACAAACTTTTACAATGTTGTACGAGTGGTGATCTTGATTTTCAATCCTACACAGGAACAGTTCGACTCCTTGAAAAAGGATGAATTACTTTAGTTTGCCAGAATATATGACCTTTCTGAGGCAAAGGCTTCTTTAATGAAGCAAGAAATAAAAACTTTGATCCAATGTTTGGTGGAAAAGAATTTTTGGGATAAAAGTGCTTTGGATTTAGTTGGCAAGTTTCCATCTTATTCTAACTTACAAGTTATGGATTTTAAATTAACATAACCAGATTGAAATACATTGAAGAAAGTTAGCACTTCAAAAATGGCAAATGCAATTAGATAAAGAGGAAAGAGAGGAAAATGCAGTTGCAGAAAGAAAAAAAGAGAAACAGATGCAAATACAACTGGAGCAAGAGAGAGACAGAGAGATGCAGTTACAGATAGAAGAAAAACAAATGCAATGGAGAAAGAGGAGAGGCAGAAAGAAAAAAGAGAAAAGGAAGAATGGGAATTCCAATTTAGATCAAAAGAATTAGAGCTGTCAAGTAAAAAATATCCTCTACTTTACACACCAATTCAAGTTTTGATGTTACTAAGAATATTAGGTTAGTACCCCTTTTTAGCAAAAAAAAAGAAGTAGATAAAAATATTTTCCTCATTTTGGAAAAAATGCTGAAACTCTGAAATAGCCATAAGAGCATTTGACTCTGTTATTACAAAGTGCATTTTTTGTTTTGATAAAGTATGAACCATTCATGTCGAAGGGTTCTATACCATTCAAGGGTAATTTGGCCAATCCTACAACTATTAAAATTTTAAGGGACATGGGAGCTTCTCAGTCTTTTATTATCAGGTACTTAGACTTTTTCTGAGAAGTCTTCTTCTAATGAGTGTTCTTATTCAGAGAGTAGAGTGCAGCTTTGTTAATGTTCCTCTCTACTGTGTAAAATTTGTCATCAGACTTAGTCTCTGGAACCATGACAGTTGGAACGGTCTTTACCCATTGAGGGTATTCATTTTATTATGATGCAATGACCTAGTTTGAGATAAGGTTGTGGTTATCTACTTGTAACTGACAAGCATTGCTTGGATGAGAAAATCGATCCTATTGTGAAAAAAAAAATCCCTGATTTATACCCAGCTTGTGCAATTACTAGAGCTATGGGAAAGAAAGCTCTTGAGAATAATGTTGATAGGAAATTATTCCTTTAGCTGACACATGTATTGGTCAGGCTTTTGATGAGGTCACTTTTTCTCCTCATTTGGATCAAAGTGTACTGATCACAGTGATCCTCTTTTAACTATTCATTCTATTTATTCTAATCCGGGTGACAAACGACAATCACAGGCATACACCCCAACATCAGACTATGATGACACAGATGTCGAAGACTTCTATGACCAGCTACAAGAAGTTGTGGATAAAACACCAAAGAAAGACATTCTGGTTGTGCAAGGCAATTGGAATGGCAAATCAGGCGAGGACGCCTGCATGAACTGGAAAGGAACATGTGGGTGCTGCTGCAACACATAAACCAACAAGAGAGGCCTGAGGCTCCTGGAATTCGCTAGTTACAATGACCTTATGCTGGCAAGCACCTTTGGCCAACACAAAGTATCCAGAAGATGGACATGGCACAGTCCAAGCGGAGACCATCACAGTCAGATCGACTACATCATGGTGAGGAGGCACGTACAGTCAAGTGTAAACATCGGCACGACTCAAAGCTTTCCCAGAGCGGACACTGGAAGTGACCATGATCTGGTGATGATGACCTTCAGGCTACATCTAAAGAAGGTCAAGAAAGAAAGCCTCACAAGAATAAAGTTTGGTCTCGAGAAACTGAAGGATCCCGAAGTAGCAGAAGCCTTCCGGGCAATGATTGGTGGGAAATTTGCACCACTCAACATCCTCGATGCTGACGATACAGACATGGACACGTTGATCACCACCTTTAATACAGCAATGACTGAAACAGCCAGCGAGATCCTTGGTAGACATTGCCCAGTCAAGAAGCCCTAGGTCACGGCTGAGGTCCTGAACCTGTGTGAAAAGAGGAGGGAGCTGAAGAAGAAAAAGAACGATACAGAAGGGGCAGAGCAGTACAAGGCAGACAACCAGGAAGTCAAGAAAAGCATGAAAAAAGCAAAAGAGAACTGGATAGAAGAACAGTCCAAAGACATTGAGGGGAACTTGAAAAGGAACAACAGCAAGAAAGCATACCAACTGGTCCAAGATCTAACAAGCACAAAACAACGATGAGTTACCTCCTTACAGGACAAAGCTGGAAACTGCCTCAAAGAAGAAAAAGACATTCTGAAAAGATGGGCAGAGTACTGCACAAAACTTTACAACCACCGAGCCAAAATAGATCCAGAGGTACTGAACGTCCTGCCAGCAACTAACAACGACAACCACCGTAACCTATGTGAAGGAGCAGAAGCAGCAGTGAGATCGCTGAAAATGAGGAAGTCAGCAGGAGTGGACAACATCCCAGCAGAACTTGTCCAAGCAGGGGGAGAAGCAATGATTAGCGCCCTCACAAACATCTGCAACAAGATCTGGCAAACAGGAGTATGGCCATCGCCGTGGACCCAATCACTGATCATCACCCTCCCTAAGAAAGGCAACCTGCAACAGCGTCAAAACCACCATACAATCAGTCTTAGGGACCCCGAGTGGCTGAGTGGTCTAAAGCGCTCTCCGTTACGGATCACTGCCATCTCACCTCTGTCTGCGTGGGTTCGAGTCTAGGATTCGGCGAATGTGGATATTTGAGAAAGCTTGCTAGTAGCTTCTCGTGGATCGGTGGTTCTTTCCGGGGATTTCCCGGTTTCTTCCTCCACCATTAATACTGGCCGCCATGTATAGCCTATCGTGTGCTGAAAAATGGCGTTAAGCCCCACAACAACAACAACAATCAATCTTATAAGCCATCCAAGCAAAGTCATGTTGAGGATACTGCTGAACAGACTAAAACCACAGGCTGAAAAGATCATTGCCGACGAGCAGGCAGGTTTCTGAGCAGGGCACAGCACAACACAGCAGATCTGTACCATGTCTTTCAAGAAGGCATTTGACATGGTATGGCATGCTGCCTTGTGAGTGACCGTGAGACTGTACATCAACGCCAACCTCATCACAGTAATAGAGCACCTGTATGACAAGGCCACCAGTGCAGTATACTTCAACGGCAGCATAGGGGACTGGTTCAGAACGACAGAGCTAGACAAGGCTGTCTGCTCTCTCCCACACTATTCAACATCTTTCTGGAGAGAATCATGGCTGATGCGCTTGAAAAGCATGAAGGGACAGTCAGCATTGGAGCCAGAACAATCACCAACTTACGTTCTGCCGATGACATTGATGGACTAGCAGGAAATGAGCAAGAACTAGCTAGCTTAGTAGAGAGCCTCGACAAAACCTCTACAGCCTATGGAATGGATATCAGTGCAGAGAAGACCAAACTGATGACCAACAACACCAAGGGCATCAGCACTGACATTAGGGTCAAAGGTACGAAGCTAGAAACAGTCCACAGCTTCAAGTATCTGGGGGCAATTGTAACAGATGAATGATCGAAGCCTCAAGTACTCTCCAGGATTGTGCAGACAACAGCAGCGCTGACAAAACTGAAGCCCATCTGGAACGACAAGAACATCACACTCAGTTCAAAGGTCAGACTGATGCACTCACTGGTGATCTCCCTATTTCTCTACGCCTGTGAATCAAGGATCATAACTGCTGACTTAAAGAAAAGAATACAGGCCACAGAGATGAGATGCTTCCGAAAGATCCTGGGCGTCTCATACAAAGACCATGTCACCAATGAAGAAATATGGCAAAGGATCAGGCAAGCCATTGGGCCTCATGAAGACCTCCTGACCACAGTGAAAAAATGTAAACTACAGTGGTATGGGCATGTCTCACGATCATCAGGACTTGCCAAGACAATCCTGCAAGGCACTGTACAACGAAGAAGAAAGAGAGGCAGGCAGAGAAAGAGGTAGGAAGATAACATTCGAGAGTGGACAGGCTTGACATTGAGCGACTGACTGAGAAAGATGGAAAATCGAGAGGAATGGAGGAAGCTGATTGTTCGGTCTTGTGCGGTGCCCCAATGGTCTACCAGACTACGGGACTGATGATAATGATATGCTATTGTAGTTTCACCACGTATATGACTCCTCATTATGGCATTTCGAGCAAAAATGGGGTTGGGGGCTTGGAGAAAAGGCACAAAAAGGCTTCAGATGTACCTGAAACAAAGAAAAGGTGAATTTATTCTTGAAGGAGAATGTTCACAAAACATATCAATTTAGCCATATGTAAGAAATATGCAAATGTCAGCTTGAAATACACGAGGTAAAGATTTTGCAAAAGTGACTAAAGGCCAATATTAAAAATGGTGGATGGTGCATGTGTTTGAATGCTTACTGTGAATTTATTTGAAATTGCATCATGAAGACGAGTTAATTTTTTAATTCTGCACATTCTAATTATGCTGAAAACATACCATTTTCATTTATTCTAAAATTCTGAAGAAAAAAAAATCATCCCCTGTTGCTATATATGCATTGGGCCTATGGATTACACTCTCTGGTCTGCCCTTAGGATGGTCCTGTGGGTATGTTTCCCCTGGGTCACAACATACTGATTAGCTATGCAGTATTACGTTATTATTATGTCACACACACACACACACACAGACACACGCACAGAGTCGGGGTTTTAATTTCCTGCCATGCATAAATGAACTGCTCAACGTACCAGGGAAATAATAAGAAATATCCGAATCAGCCCTTAATCTGGGCCGAATAAGCCTGGTCGGAATCAGCTTGTTACCGCCCGTGCAAATATGGCGACCATCTTACTTTACAACAAAAAACAAAAAAAAACTCCCGTTTGATTAGACTGGAAGCGTCCTCGCTAGTCGAACTTTTTTGTGTGTACGAGTTCCAAAATTAACTACGGTAAATCACATCAACATAATTACCATTGTCAAACGTGAAAATAATCTGTAACTATCATTATCAACGATCCATTCTTTACTGTCGCACGGAAGATCCTACCACCAATATGTGAACACTTCAGTCTAATTTTCTGCTAATAAATACTCAAAATATTCCGACTCCTACAATGGAAGTTGTTTTGGTTATGAAAAGCATTGCTTGTTGTACTATGAAATACCATCGTGATTCCTTAGGAATGATTATTGTACGCAATTAAGACTACGTTCTCTGAGAGCACAATCCGTCTTCTTCTGTGTGAAGACACCGCTTCTGGTGAATCTTCTCGGTATGCTGCCACTTGCGCAAGCGTTGTGTGAACGTCATCAGCTCCATATGCACTTGATTGGTGAGGGTATACAGTTTCATCCTGAATAAGTGCATGTGATCAGATCACCTCTGTCGGTTATGTCATACATACAAATATATTACAAGTCACACGGGTCATGTATGCGCATTTACTCATTTTAAATTAAATATAAATTGTTCTTATAAATATAAATTTAATACTAATTTTCTGTTACAAAAGCCTATTCAATCCTGATTAATGAATGCTCTGCACCTTAACTGTCACGAAGAAACTTCCCGACGGAAATTATCCAGCGGAAAAATACCTGCCTCTAGCAAATATTCAAATTCGTGTTAACCACCAGAAAAAGTTCCAATTGAAGTCAATGTAATGTGTTGAATTTTTAAGAAGTACTGAATCTTCAAGTTGAGTAAATTGTGCATTAAAATTTTATCATAGTCAACCCAGAAAAGTCTTTGAGAAAGATCACTTTGATATTTCCCTCATTTCATCTGTGAAACATAAAAGGGCCTACGTTTAAGGACCAGTGAAATTGACCCAGTCATCGTAACGGTGTATTGACAGAGAGTACATTAGAACCACCGACCGTATCTGTTTGTAAAGGACCGCATGTCAAATAATTGATCTTCAAAGAAAGCTAATTGCATCATATTCAAGGCTGTCAGAATCTGATGAAAGACATGACTATTTGTGGTTAAATTTTAGGAACAGTTGCTTCCGATTGGTCAGTAAAAATTAAGGCGTACACTTTGGAAGTTATGGGTGTTTAAATTTACCGACCTTAGTGAGAATTCTTTAGTCAGAAATCTTGCTTGAGAGAAGTCAGGTTGACTTCGTGGGGACCAAAGGATAGTGTTTCCCTCGTTAACAAGTAGAGGCCAGATAGCTGTCTTGAAAGGAAAAGATAGGCTATAGTGCTAGGACGCATGATTGTGTGGAAAAAGAAACAGCATTAAGGGAACAACTTTCTATATTCCTCCCGAGAACCCGACGAGGACAGTCCAAGAGGGAAGTCCGCAGATAGAGAGTTCAGAATAGAAGGGTCAGAGGAAAAACCAAGCATACACGCTTGATGTGGAATACACAAGTCAATAGAGGAACGACGTCAGGTGATGCAAGTCAGGCGTGGACATTGTACTCTTTTCACCACTCGTTACTATGATGAACGAATCCGTAAATTGAACACTGCTATTAAATTCCATTAATGTAAATCTGTCGGATTGAAATTGCAATTCTTATTTTATGTATCAATTAAATTCATTTTATTTTTATTGTTTAAGGGGGGGGGGGCTCGTATTTGTTTATTTCTTCTCAATAGTCTTGCTCAGTTCTCTGTTAATGTTCTATCTATCCGCTCACACTGGGTAATAACACCGAGGGAGGTCATCCTCTAGATAACGTTCGCCAAATCAATTAAGGAGGGGCACACACACAGCGCACGTCACGTACGTCCCCCCCCCCCCTTTACAGTCGGCATCAACAAATTGTTTCAAGTTCAGCTTCTCCCGTATACAATAGGGACTTGGAACAATTTACCATCATTAATTGCAGAAGCTTCTGACTTGGTATCTCACAAACAGGAGCTTTCCAAAATCACGTTCTAATGAACTAGTCAGCTACAAGTAAGACCTAGTGATTCTCAGGACTATGTCGGTTGAGGTTCATTATCTCATCGTCACTACGGTAGCCAGATTGGTCTGAGTATGAAAGGACGAAAACGTACACCGAGACTCTTTTATTTTTTTCTATCTTTCCTATCATTACTCTTCTGACTGTCCTGTCACTTCCGTCTTGACTTATCTTTGACCACGCAATAATAGTCAAGTGTGACTGCGTCAACCTATTTACAGATAGATCTATTGCTATCAGTGCCGGATTATCTAGCAGCAAAAGTAGCATTTGCTACGGGCCCCGAACTTTCAAGAGCCCCGCGCTAAATGCTTTCAAGCTATCAATTACCTACATGTAAATAATACTATTACTGAAATGTAAGACATATTTGTCGTATTATCTGGCCATATAGCAAATGAAAAAATACAATTACTTTACTATGCAAGTCAAAAATTGATGTGTTTTAATATTTATGTGGGTTTCTTTTTTTTAAATTTAGGGCCCCTTTATAACATGTGCTACAAGCCCCCACACTAGCTTAATCCGGCACTGATCGCTATGGACTTTTATAATGGTGGCCATGTACAAAACGTTGGTCAAAATAAGAGCGCAGATTGTACTGAATCACACCTTTAGGTTCATTTCGTCCAAAATATGTCTACATACTTTAACATTGATTTTGCCGTATGCACCTCTCGGGGCGTCTGTCTACGAATTTAAATGAAGTGAATACTTGCCACTTAAAGGTATGTAGAATCAAATTCTAAAACATTAACCATTACTGAAACAGTCGGTGTTGAATGCCTACACGACCCATGTGACTTGTACTATAGGCGCATGCTATCTAGTTTAACGGTATGTGTACACTTTCCTTGGAATTTATCTACAATGTTTGTATGATCAATGATACAAAGTTGCAGTAGCCTGTGAATTCCTTGGTTACGAGGCACACCTACTGTAATTTAATGATTTGTTGTTGTTGTTTCTTTAACCTATTATAATGTTCTAAAAATCGATTATTATTAATTAAATATGAAAATGTCCAAAAGCCCCCTCCCTCTCTGGACCTTTGTTGCAAGATACGGTCAAAAATCCATGGAAAGACTAGCGTAGAGGATTTTCGCTTATGTCAATCATATGACAATGTCTCTGGACCTATGAATGATGGTAAAGGTTAAGTCAAACCGACCAGAGAGAGAGAGAGAGAGAGAGAGAGAGAGAGAGAGAGAGAGAGAGAGAGAATTTTATGGTCGGTAGTAATGTTACTTAAGGTAGAATAATTACTTAGATCAACTGTAAATATATTAAAATATTTTAATTACCTCTTGTTGGATCGTCATTTCGTTTAGTTTCTGTTCCGCACTAATTTCCATGCGCCGGTATGTGACTGGCTGAGCGCTCAGTGTTCAAGAGGCTAACCATGTGCTTGTAGTTCTCTTCTTTTTTTGTTTAAAACCAGCTTTCATGTTTAAATTATAAGAGTCTTAGATTGATTTAATCAATGTGACTCTAAATAGAAACTCAAAAAAGAAAACAATCAACTTATCAATATGCAAAGGTGAATGGGAATAGGCACAAAACTACATTTTGTAGCGTACACACTCGGTAGGGATCTGAATTCATTCACTTGGTCAACACACAGTTGCCTCTAGTCAATCTTAACTCCGTTCAATGGGCAAATATTTGTATTTGTATGTGATATCAATAAAATATGTTAGTATGTAGGCTGTATCAATAATATATGCTGTGTGATTCGGCAACTGACAGTTTATACCACGATAAACTCGGATAAAATTACATTAAACTCTTAAATAGTGCACAATAGGGTATATTTCTATTGAAAATTGCGTTTTCCTGAGTCATTTCGTCACGTTACTTCATCACGTTAGTACGTGCCTTTGACGTCTTAGAGCGCTAAGCTGAAGTCTCATCGGTATTGTACTATTTTATGATATAGATGCGTTTATGCATTAAAATGGTTTGTTTTTTGTAAACCAGATATGTGTCTGTCTGTCTGTCTGTCTGTCTGTCTGTCTGTTGTATGTACGCTTTATCAGTGATATACCACGAGATGTATAAATTTTTCATTAAAAGGAAACGAGGGTTGCCGAGTTTCCTTTTAATGAAAAATTTATACAAAGAGTAATATATCATTGATACAGCGTACATACTATACATATATTTTATTTATGTCACATGCAAATATATTTGCCCTTTGAACGGAGTTAAGATTTACAACAGGCAACTGTGTATTGACCGAGTGAAATGAACTCCTCACATCCCTGCCGAGTGTGTCCGCTACAAAATGTAGTTCTATGCCTTTTGTGTCTATTCACAATCACCTTTGCATATTAATAAGTTAATCGTTTCCTTTTTTTGAGTTTCTATTTTTTCTTCGCATTGATTAATCAATATAATACACACTTGTGATTTAAACTTGAAAGATGGTTTTAATGAAAAGAGCAGATCATTACAAACACACGATTAACTACGCCATTCACATGAACGCTCAGCCATTGACGTACCGGCGCATGGAAGTTAATGTGGAATAGAAACTAAGCGAAATGACGAAATGACGAACCAACAAGAGGTAATTAAAATATTTTAATATATTTAAATTTTATCTAAGTCATTATTCTACTTTAATAACAGTACTACCGACCATAAAACTCTCTCTCTCTCTCTCTCTCTCTCTCTGGTCGATTTGACTTTAAAACTCTCTCTCTCTCTCTCTCTCTCTCTCTCTCTCTCTCTCTCTCTCTCTCTCATCCTTTGGTCGGTTTGACATAACTTTTACCATCATTCGTAAGTCCAGAGACATCGTGGGATGGCACAAGCGAGAATCTTCTACGCTCATCTTTTCATAGATTGTCGCCCGTATCTTGCTAAGATGGTCCAGAGAGAGAAAGGGGGTGGGGGCTTTTAACATTTTCATATTTAATTAATAATAATCGATTTTTAGAACATTATAATAGGTTTAGGAAACAACAACAACAAAACATTAAATACATCACAGTATGTGTACCACGTACCCCAGAAATTTACCCTATAATGTCGACAGGATTTGCAACTTTGTATCACTGATTATATAAACACTGTAGATAAATCCCATGAAAAGTGCACACATACCGTCAGTAGTAATGGGGATACTTTACGGACAATTGGAATTACCATTACAAGACCCACTGGGATCGTTTTCGGACAAAGATTTTACGGACAAAAGGTTGGGACTGTATACGGACAAAAGGTTGGGACTATATACGGACAAGGGAAAGTTAAACATAGGTTGGGTTTGTATAGGGTCTATAGGAATGGAACAGGTAAAGTGACGTCACGTTACTTGACATTGGCAACAATGTCGAAAGTGGCTGACCTCAATCGGGCCAAACAGCAAACAGTAACAACAGGGGGAAAAAAAAGCTATAACGCTTGGCGGGGCGGATAAGTTCAGCTAGTTCAGCGGTGAAACTATACGAATAATAACGCTTGGCGGGGCGGGACATATAACTTGATATAACGCTTGGCTGGGCGGGTAAGCAAACAAACAAATAAACACCAAACAAATACACACAAATATGGCAAAGAGTGTAAATATCTTTTCGAGACATATGAGTGGCCTTGAAAAGAGCCTTTGGGAATTTTTTTCTTAATACCATTCCGTTAACATAGAGGGCATCTTCTCTTCCTCAAACTTCATCTGACCTCTGGACAGTAGATTAAGACTCTTCAGACAACCTTGCCTCTCCACATAGATCCTTCGTTTACAAAGGCCTGTATCAGTCATCCGGGTGATAACCCATGATGATTTGACATACATGGGATAGTCCGGGTTGAACAGCATCGACGGTAGGAGGGTAGACCATTCTACGTTAGTCCATATCTTGTGACGAGAACAGGTGAAGGGAATGAAGTGAACCGCGGTTATTTATAGTGATCGAAACGGATTGAGTTTTTTCACCAATCCTAACACGCGTTACAAAATTCAGTCACAGTACGGAGTTTGTCTTCCAATCCGAAGAGAACTGCCTGTGACGTCACATTCCCTATATAGATGTGTTAGCGTCTCTATGCAGTGAATCAATGCGACAGAGTTCGAACATGACGGAAACTAAGAAGAAGATGAATCGGGGTGCACCGGCCGTGGCGACGAGGAGTGATGGCATAGCAGCGGCTACCAAAGCAAACACGGACCTACTTCCAGAAGAGACCAATTTTAATTGGGATTTAGTGGATTTTCTCTGTTCTTTGCAAGAATTTGTTCCGGTACCAGTACCTTCGCCACCTTCTCCTTCTTTACCACACGTCGAGGATTTTAAACAGAGACAGAAAGAAGAATTGGATAAATTTTTGCAACAGCAGAAAGAAGCGTACAAGCTTTCTCCTTCAACAGTAACAGCGAGAAGAAGAAGAGGCAAGAAGGAAACGACAGGAAGAAGAAGAAGCAGAGAAGAAACAAGGTCTAGGAGAAAAGGAGGACGGTGAAAGTCAAACGGTCACGGTACTGTTAGACATTTTGGCAGAGTTAAGGAGTCTGAAACAAATGTATCAGACTTCTTTATTACGACCCAAGAGAAAAAGACCTTCCCGAGCCAAACAGCCCAACCCTGTCCACACACCTACTACGCTTGAGATGCAGTGATTTTGCCTGCAAATCATCGACAGGATCAGGTCAGAAGTAGGCGCAGCGTAGCAATAAGGATAGGGCAGTTAAAGCTGATTACTTCTCCTTCCTGGTTTTTTTAAAGAAAACAAACACCCAAAGAAAAGAGTATTCATTTTGCCAAAATCAATTAAAACTCAAAATCCCTTTTTTCCCCATGATGTACGTGTATGAGTGTGTGAGAGTAGATCCTTATTCTAACAAATCAAAACCAAGAGACACTTACGTTTTGTTTCTGGTATATTCTGGTACAAATGTACAATCCAGTTCACAATACAACACTTTAAAATTTTTATTAGCTTCTTCTTTATCTTATTTACTCTGTCCTTTTTTTTGCTTGAATTTCTTCACTTTCACAGGTTTTTCCTCTTCTTTCTCACTTTCTTCTCGTCTTCTTTTCTTCTCTCTCTTCTCTTTCTGGATCTGTCGGGGTTCTTCCTTTCCTTCCTGTTCGGAACCCCTCTCTTCCTACTGTTATTTCTTAGGACAGTCTGAAGACCAATGTCCTTTCTCTTGACAATGATAACAGGTATCTTGACTTTTGTCTCTTCTGACACCTGTCTTGCTTTGACCTTGTGGACATTCAGAAGACCAATACCCTTTCTTCTGATAGATATAGCAAGTATCTTGACTTTTATCTCGAAAGAAGGGGGAGTTGTCCATCGGCTCGTCTGAAGAAAACCTTCGTATGACACCTCGCAAAGCTCTGATCAGAAGTTCGATTTGTGTTGGCTCTTCCATCTTTCTGGTCCGATTGAGAGTGAAATGAATATTTGGAGGGAAGACACTGGCCTGACATTAATATATAGGGGACCATGGCGTTTAAAATGTAGTAATTTGACTTTTGCACTTAAGATGAAACGATCACATAATTTCGTGGAGAAGGAGAAGAAAGTAAGAGACAGAAACGTGACCTATCGCCTCGCACAGTAGCTGAAGTCTTGGCTCAAATCCATGTCAGCGATTTTGAAGATGACATGAGTGAGCCAGAATCCAGGCCCAGAGAGTCTACACCAAAGCAAAGTTCACCACCACTAATAACCCCTGAAAAATACTACCATATTCGAGAGACAGAAAAACGCTCTTCTAGAAAATTTAGAACCACAGTCTACACGTACACGGTGAAATTTAAAGATTTAAAGTCCGACGAACCGCTGGAGGAAACAGAAAGAGTTCATCACTGATGTATGGGATTCTTTGTTAACAACTCTGAAAAGACAATGTGAAGCCAAAGAGGACGATCGCTTGAGACTTTCCATTTATCACGACAGTTTGAAGTCGCCTGTTTGGACCGAATTTAGCAGCCCAACATAACTGACACCTTCCAAAGTCATCGAAAAGATTCAACACGTGCAACAATCCAACGATAAGTTTCACATCATCGATGGAAAAGCGACACTGTTCATGAACCACGTTTCTCTTCCCCAAGGGACCGGACGCAGAAAGGTGTTATTCGTAGACGAACTTCGCAGCACCAAAAAGAGCCTTGTCCGAATTAACAACCGTCAAGACAAGATGTGTTTAGATCGTGCCATCGTGGCGGGACGAACGTATGCTGACAAGAACGATACGGCAGAATAGAAAAGAGCCTGGCAAACTATTCAAAAATCTAACCGAGCCAAACAACGAAGAGAAGCAGAACTCTTGTTACAGCAAGCTGGGATATCCAAAGACACACCCTGTGGCATTCCTGAAATGCAAAAATTGCAAGACGTCTTGGCCCCATGCTACACCTTGAAAGTACACCCTCAAGAAGTGCGCTGACCTCTTTTGTCTCGAGGCAAACATTTCAAAGATGGAAAATACATTCATGTCCATCATCACGATGAACATTTCGATGCCATTACCAGTGTCACTGCGTTCCTGGGATACCGTTATTATTGTGAGAAATGTGACTATGTTTATAACAATCGAGAGCAACACAAGCATTGTGGATCAAAATGTGAGTAATGTTTGGCCTCTAAATCCTGTCTTGACGAAGGATAAGAACGAATGCATTGCCCTGCTTGTCAGCGAACTTTTGTCAGCCCTACATGTTACCATCAACATCTGAAGACGCATGGTTCACAGCAGAAAAGTGCTTTTCAACTCCTGAGATTGTGTCCTACTTGTGGACAAGGCATACGTAGCAATAGTGCCAAGTTACACGTATGTCAAGTAAAGAAACGGAGTCACATTTGTCACCAAATCGTTGACTTGGAACATGAATGCTGCATTAAAAAATACCATCCCAAACATGAAGAGGAAGATGACCAGAAGAAAGGCAATTTCATCTTTTTCGATTTCGAATGCATGCAAGAGACTGGCATTCACATTCCTAATTTCTGCGTGGCTATCTTTAGTCATTGTCCTCACTGCAGCAAGATTCCTGGAGGACGTGAAAAAATCTTTCGGGGACCTAACACGTTGTCCGATTTCGCCCAATGGATCTTAGACCCCATCGACGAGACGTGGAGTCAAGTGGACATCGAACGTTACGGAGATTGTCATCGCTATGCCACGGTGATGGCTCACAATTTCTCGGGGTACGATGGGCAATTTTCTTTTTAGATACTATACGGAAAAAGTACCGAACGTCCTAAAGTGACTTTGAACGGAGCCAAAATCATTTCAATGCAAGTGGGACAAGTGCAGTTTAAAGATTCGATGAGTTACTTGGCCATGCCTTTGAGCCGAACGCCTAAAACGTTTGGAATGACAGAAATGGCCAAAAGCTATTTTCTGCACTTTTTCAATACCACGCCATTCTGCCCGTTTGTCTGATGCTAACTACTACGACCCCGACAACATGCGCACCGAACAACGACAAGCTTTCTATGCTTGGTACCACTCTCACGCCTCGGACCCCTACGACTTTCAGGAAGAAATGTTAAAGTCTTGTCGATCCGACTTGGACATTTTACGGCGTTGCTGTGGAACATTTCGAGAACTGTTCATGTAGCACGGAGGGATCGATCCTTTGAAAGAAGCCTGCACCATTGCTAAAGAGTGTTCCTTAGTGTACCGCAAACTATTCATACCCGAAAACACCCTAGTTATCATAAGCCCTCAAACTACAAACTTTGTCAAACGTCAATGCTCGGTCAAAACCCTACTCTGGTTACATTACTTGTTCAACAAGGAAGTCAAATGGATCCAACACGTCCGCAACGGAGGAGGCAAAAAGACCATCTGAACGTATTCGGTAGATGGCTGGGACTTAGAAAACCCCAAGATCGTGTACGAGTTTAAATTGTGCTTATTTCACGGATGTCCCATCTGTTCCCTTCAACGTGACACTAAAAATCAGTTTTTACAACGTACCACGGAAGACCAGGCCACTTGTCAGCGGCGCTTGCAGTTACAACAGCAAGGATACCAAGTGGTGGAATTGTGGGAACACGAGTACGATCACCGATTGAAAACCGATCCCGAGTTTTAACGCTTCGTGGAAAGTTACAAGTTGGTTGACCAACTGAACCCATGGGACAGTTTGTACGGAGGACGGACGAATGCCACTTGTTTGCTGTACCAAGCCGACGTAAAGAAAGGAGAAGAAATCAAATACTTGGACGTGTGTTCGCTGTATCCTTACGTGTGCAAAAAATGTCCCTTTTTCGCAGGACATCCGCAATTGCTCACGGAACACATCGACCTGGAGAACATTCGACAATACGAATGATTGATTAAATGCAAATTCTTGCTTCCCACGAAATTTTACCATCCCGTTTTACCTCACCATTGCCAAGGAAAACTGATGTTTCCCTTGTGTCTTACTTGTGCCGAAACGTGCAACCAAGACCAACCTTGTCAACATACCAAGGAAGAATGCGCCTTGACAGGAACCTGGGATACCAACTGTTAGAAATGTACGAAATTTACCACTTTCCCAAGACAGAAAAATACCACAAGGGTGACCAAACTCAGAAAGGCATTTTCGCAGTCTACGTGGATGCCTTTTTGAAACTGAAACAAGAAGCCATTGTCTATCCTTCCTGGTACCAGACTCCCGAAGACCAAAAGAAATTCAAAGAGAAATACTTTGACCAGGAGGGCATCACTTTTGACCACGTGGAGGAAAACGAAGGAAGGCGATCGTTTGCCAAAGTGATGTTGAATTGCTTGTGGGGCAAAATGGCACAACATCCGTGTTTACCCAAGACGGAGTATTTGACAGAACCCTCCTGCTACTGCCAGATGATTCACGACAAAACTAAAGCCATGAAACACGTGGACGTCCTTCGTGAGGACTTGATCTTAGTCAATTACGAAGAAGAACTGGACTTTGTAGAAGCCGACGAATTTGGAAATGTCATCATTGTAGATACGTGACAGCCCATGCTCGCTTAAAATTGTACGAAGCTTTAGAACTGTTAGGAGATCGTGTATTGTATTTTGACACGGACAGTTGGGTCTACATCGATCGCCTGGGTGAACGTCACTATGTCATCGAAGGAGACCGTTTAGAAGCCTGGACGGACGAGCACCCTGACGACAAGATTCTAACTTTTGCTAGTGGCGGTCCTAAAATTTACGGCTACGAATACCGGGACAAACAAGGAGAAATGCACACCGAGTGTAAAGTGAAAGGATTAATTCTCAATTATCGCACCAGTCAAGTGGTGAACTTTGGGGATATTGAAAGAAGCCTTGCAGTCTGGAGAGGATGGAGATTTTAAAGTGACCTCCCACCAATCTCACAAGATTGTACGTTTAGCCACACATCAAATCGTAAGTCAACCCTTGATAAAAGTGTATCAAATCGTGTACCAGAAGCGAGTGCGGCTTCCCAACCACTTCTTTTTAACGTACGGTCACGTCGATATTGGCCAGAATATAAACGGGAAAACTTCCAAGACCGATACTTGATTGTGACTACCGTTGCCAAGCGAGAAATATGAATACTTTTAAACAGCAAGTATCAAGCGAGAGAAAACTTGAGTCCGATACTGTGCCTTGCGATTGCAGAAATGCCGTACGCTGTGACCTCAGCGATTCAGTATCACATCATGGTAACTTTGCTATGACTACTACTGCCATACCTACCATGGAAAGTGATGATGTGCGTGTCAAACCTGACGGATGCGAAGGCGATGCCACTCGTTATCGTACACCTTATCACTTTACTGGTTTTCATTGTCTATGTCATCAGCCACGTGAAACCATGCGGCTACCACCCTGCGGATAGCATCCAACCCTGAGCAAACTACTGCGGATTTCACCGTACCCTCATGAACCTGTGAAGGAAAACTATTCGTTCCCTGTGCGTTTGCCTGAATACTGTGACTTTGAAAGTCGATTCCAAACCTTCGAAGGAAAGTGGCCTAACTATATGGGAGGACCTACCCCCGAAGAATTAGCCAGAGCCGGATTTATCTACTTGGGCGAAGGTGATAAAGTCAAGTGCTTCAGCTGCGGTATGTCACTTCAACAGTGGGAGCAGAAAGATTCAGTTTACCTGGAACATGCTCGATGGTCTCCGCACTGTCACTACCTACCTTTAGTGCTCCGCACTGTCACTACCTACCTTTAGTGGGATCCTAGTAATCTCTGGATGGATACTTTACAAGAGAACATTAGTGGTTTGCCGCTGGAGTTGAGAGAACGCATTTACCGAGAGTTTGTCAAAATACAAGTTCAACGCAAAGAGCAATTGCATCCGTTACGTCACCGATGTTTAAACCACTGGTACCTGAATGCTATAAGAGGACTGATTCTGATGAAAGTGTTCCAGTGGTACTAAAATAACACCGATTCTGTTCAAAAAGTACACTTATTACCTTGCACCAAAAAGGGTATAACAACTGGCTACAATGCCACGACATTTGTCACTCGTGATACAGCAGATTCCATGGAAGGAATTCAATGACTCTATTCAGACTGTGGTGGATTATCAACTCTTTTACGAGTACTGTATCCAATGAATTTGGGTCGTCGTGTAGTGTGTGTTTTAGTGACTTGCTTCCTGGGATTTTGTTTACCAGCCGATTTCTTGTGGGCTAGTTACGATCTGTCTTACGAGATACCGCCAGAAAAAGCCCCATGAAAGTGGTACCCTTAAATGTACACGAGAGACTCCTTTTGTTAAAAGCCTTGCGCTTTCATCTCGTTCCTTCTCGACCTCTACGGGAAAACAAGATTCCTCAACTTTTAGTCACTGAAGATGTTTACGAAGTTGTGAGTGTAGCTTGTGACTTACACCCTCACTGGTCAGATGTACGTGACTAGAAAAGTTTGGGCTTCGAGGATTGGACAAAAGAAGTGGCTTACATTGCCCAAGATTTGTGTTATGCATTCAAAGGAAAAGGTGAACTTAAAGTGTCCAGTGAAAAAGGTAACCTTTAAACCTGTGTTTCCCACAGTTCCAGAAGATACCGTCACCGAGGACAACTACACCATTCAGGACAGGACCGTCATCGACATGGATATCCCTGAAAGACCATTCCGGGAGGACACTTGTGTGACTGTGCCAAGTGTAGAGACTCTAAGAACATTACAAACTGTCCGTACGACACCACACCTTCGTCATTAAAAATGTTCTACACTGACTTGTTTATATTCCACTTTGATCATTTTCATGTGTATTTAATCCATTTGGCTTTTATGTATTTCTGTCTTTCGTGTTGCATTTTTTAAAAAAGTTTTTTTCAATAAACGTGTCCTGAAAATAGTATAAAAATCCTTGTGTTGTCTGTCTTCGTGTCAAAAGTGACATTCCCTGCACTATGGCTACCTCTGCTGTCTCTGTTCCCTCTTCCTCCACTTTTAAAGTCATCGACGAAGACTTAGATCGTGCCAGTTGCAAGGCCTTGTATTTTCTCCATCCCTTTAACATGTTAATTGCCGGACCCAGCGGTTCAGGCAAAACCGAATTTGTCAAACGTCTGATCGAACATAAACATCACTTGATCGATCGCCCACCTCAACGTATTGTGTGGTATTACAAAGAGTGGCAATCGGCGTACAGCCTCCTGCGAGAAAGTCAAGGCGATTCCATCGTGTTTGTGGAAGGCATTCCTGGGGAAGACGACGGGATCGTGTCTGCCCCCAGTCAAACACATCTGGTCATCTTCGACGACATGTTAGGAGAAGACGAGGCAGAAATTAAACTGTGGTTTACGCGCAAAGGGCATCATCGTAATGACAGTGTCATTTAAAACACCCAAAATTTGATCCAACAAAGTAAAGCCCATCGCACCATCAGTCTCAATGCTCATTACGTGGTCTTGTTTAAAAGCCTTTGAGATTAATCGCAAGTGCAAGTGTTAGCCAAACAGTTACGAACGCCTTGGCTGACACATGCGTACGACGATGCCACTCAAACCCCACACGCCTATTTACTCATGGATTTAAAACCCACCCCCACCCCCGATTATTTGCGATTTCGTACCCTCTGTTTCACCACTGGTGCCAAGACGGAGGGCCTGTCGTGTACACGTCCCCGTCGACTTAACGACAACAATAAAACAGTCTATAAAAACCTCGGACACTTCCCCCACACCCCAACGAAAAGAACTTAAGGCTTTGGGTTAAAAAGATGATGTCCACTCCTCCTTCGACAGAAGTGAAAAAGAAAGAAGGGAAACCAGAAGTGAAAAAGAAAAGAAGACAAAATCCATCCCATTAACGCCACCACCACCACCACCACTACCCTCGACTTCTTCTCCCGTGACACATTGGACACGTAAAGCCGTTTCCAAACCACCACCTTGCTCCATCCGGAGTAGCATCAGTGAAGAGTGGGTGATTTATTAAAAAACAATTCTTGATGGAGAATGTGTTAGTCAGCATTTACTACAACCCATCCCATCCTGCAGGTTACGGAGGAGTTCAGAAATTGTATGGTGCTGCAAACCCCGACTCAAAAGTGTCCGTTTACCTCAGGTGCAACGATGGTTACAAGAACAAGCCACGTACACGTTACACAAACCCATTCGACGAAAATTTTCCAGACGTCGTACCCGAGTGGAGGGCATCGATCATCAATGGCAAGCCAATTTAGCTGATGTCTCTCATTTGGCCACCTACAATCGTGGCTACAAATATTTGTTTTGTGTCATCGACGTCTTTTCCAAATCGAGCACTGAATTAGTGCTAATTCTCAAAGTGGTGGTAGAACAAAGTGGTCGTCACCCTCTTCGATGGCAAACCGACAAAGGCACCGAATTTCTGAACCAAGCTATCCAAAAGGAATTGAAGAAACGAGACATTCATATTTTCACCACCGAGAATCCCGAAACCAAAGCCGGCATCGTGGAACATTTTCAACGCAACTTGAAAGAACGTATGTGGAAATATTTTACTCATCAACACACTCTCAAGTACATCGACGTCTTACCGCATCTGCCCCAAATGTACAACCAATCTTACCATAGGAGCATCGGATGTACTCCCCAAGAAGTGACTCCTGACTACGAAGTGACCGTCTTTGAGCGACTGTTTGATACGTCCTCGACTGTGGCTGTCCCCAAGAATGGTGAAGTGTTGAAGACGGGAGCTTGGGTACGATTGTCAAAACCAAACGCACTTTCGACAAAGGTTACTTACCCAACTGGAACACCGAATTGTTTCGTGTCACTGGACGAGTGCGTGGCCGTCATCCTGCCGTCTTTAAATTAGAAGATATGAACGGGGAAGTGTTAAAAGGAATGTTTTATTTGCCCGAGTTACAACGTGTAACCAAAAATGAAGACGAAGTGTACGACATCGAATGCATTCTTGATCGAAGAACCCATAAAGTGGGAAAACGACGTGTCAAAGAAGTCAAAGTACGTTGGAAAGGATATCCACCCAGTTTTGATTCTTGGATCGACGCTTCGCATGTCATCGACTATAAAAAGAAGTGACCATCATACCCTTCAACACAGCCTCATTCACCACTACAGCAGTGACCACTCCTTCACCGAGTTCTTCTGTGCAAGATCTACAAAAACAACCCTTGTGGGTGAGGTGTGGAGAGCGTGTGCCTACAACGCAAATCGTCTTTTTCTGCCAAATCTTTGTGGTGTATTGTGTCATCGGTGCTAACATTGCCAATCTGAGTTTGCAACAAGGAGACAAATAATTGTGGACCATTTTACTCATCAGTTGCATCGGTTACCTTCTTCCCAATCCTTCTCTGAAATACTTCTCTAACGGTAACAACGGGAGCCTTGTGCCCAGCGTCAATCACTCTCCCAACAGTCACCACCCCACCAATAACAACAATCCTCTTTTAGACACTCCTCTGACCTCCAGCGACCCCTCGGACACTAGAACTCTGGAATTATGAGCAACCAATATTACTTAACGTTACCCAGTGACTGTTCCATGGATGTGTTTCCCAAAAACATATTATGCTGTTTCACGGCCAAATTACCTCAGACCATCTCATTTTATCACAAAACCCATTGGGAAGTGGCTTTGGTGGAAATCATTCACCCTACACAAATAAAAAAAATCGTCGAAAAGCAAACCTTTTTTACGGTCGAAGTTTATGACGAGCAAGTGCAAAACTACTTGGATGCCAATGCAAAACATACTAATAAAACAAAGGACCCCCAAACTCAAAAGTGGATATATAACTTGATAATTCCCCCAGGCTATTATTTTAGTGGTCAGCATTTGGTGAACACGATTGCTGACATGTTCAAGGCAATGTTTGGCAAAGCCTTGGAGAGTGTCAGAAAAAGTGCCACCATCGAGTGCCATAAAGTGGCTCGTCGCTTGCTGATGAAATTTTCGGAGAGCAAAGTGGTGTCCATTACATTTTGTCCTGAAATGTTTGATATTTTGGGTGGGGACGTTCAGTTGAGAATGAATAAGACCAAGAATAACGAATTACCAGTTATTTACGACAACAATACTTTTGAGCAGTATTTTCGTTTCCCGGTAGAACTGAACCAAAGACTAAATTTGATATTTGTGTACTCCGACATGGTGGAGTACAACGTGGTGGGACACACCTCCGTGCCGTTACTGCGTGTCATTCCTTTCAAAGTGGATTCTGCCACGAACGCTGACGAGGAAGGTGGAAACACCTATATCCTTCACCGCGAATTTGTACATCCTCACTATTTGCCCGTCAGTAAGTCGTATTTCGACACTGTCAACATTACTATAAAAGGACATCTGGGACAAAATATTCCATTCACCAAAGGGGAAAGTTACGGTGAAACTCTATTTTCGATAACGATTCTCTAACGACTTGTAACTCATGTATCCTGTGTACCGAGGAGTCGCTCAACAGCGATGACATGGATTAGGAGATATGTTGAAATCGGCGTTCCGTTCGGTGGCTCCCGTTTTGAAACCGATGGTGACACGAGGATTGCACGACTTGAAAGATGGCGCTTTGACGCAAGGCAAATAATTTCTCCAAAATGTCATCATCGACAAACAAAACCCCAAAGAAGCATTCTTGAGAGCAGACAAAAATGTCTTGCTTCAAACCGGCAAAGACATTTTGGGCTGACGAGAAACTCCTATAAATGCCCCGGACGCTGCCGAATCAGACATTCCTGCTTCCCTGACACCACAGCAAGGACAAGGCAGAAAGAGACGACAACGAAGACATCCCTTCAGAGGACTTCACACTCCCAGAGCTAGAAAGACCAAGAAAAGAAGAACCGTCCGAGAATTAGACGTTTTTGATTATTAAAAAGAAACAGAGAGAGAAAGAAAGAAAATGATGCACTGAGAGTCTTGTGCATGTTCCAAGTCGGAACTGGATCTGTTTGCCATGCCACCCACCATGATGACTATGCAAGAATCCCAACGGGTTGAATTTCATCCCATCTCTTCTTTGACGGATTCAGCTCCCATCGATTTCGAAATGAAAGGACAGCCCGAAGATTACATCGATCTGAATATCAGTTACTTGTATTTGAAAGTCAGAGTTCAAGATCCAGAGAGAAATCCTATAGACACTGAGGCAGTGGCTCCTGTCAACAATTTCGTGCATTCCTTGTTCAGTGTAGTGGATTTGTATTTGAATAACAAACTGGTCAGCAGCAGCCTGGATACTTACCCTTACCAAGCGTTCCTGGAAAAGAAGCCAAGAACACTCAATTAGATGCATGCGTGGTATGGAAACGTGACACGGCAGGCAAATTTGACGACACCGGTTTGTTTAGAAAAGAGTATCCAGACCAAAATGTTAGATTCACCTAACGCCAAACAAAATTTTACACGACAAGAGTTTAGAACTTATGGATCGCTTGCATTTGGACATGTGGTTGCTATAGAAGTATTTGCTGAACGGAGTGGATGTCCGCCTGAAAATGAATCTCAGCAGTGCCGCGTTCCATTTGATATCTGATACTGCTGCCGCTTACAAAACCATCCTCCAAGAAGCCCGACTCTACGTACGACGCGTGGAAGTGTTACCTAAAGTGGGAAACGACATCAGTCACACTTTGAACAGAACGACCGCCAAGTATCCGATATGACGCGTGTAAGTGAAAACTTTCACCATTCCCAGAGGACAGCGATCCGTGATCGAAGATCATCTGTTCCAAGGACAGTTACCCAAACGTTTAATCATGGGTATCATCGGAATGCAGCCTTCAACTGAACCCCGAAAAAAATCCTTTCAACTTTCAGCACTTTGGTGTGTCCAAAATCGAAGTCAGTCGCGATGGCAAGACCTTGTGTACCAGACCCTTCGAACCTGACTTTGAGAAGAAGAATTACTTGAGATCGTACCTGTCCCTGTACGAAGCCACTGAACAATCAGGGACCAACACCAGTCACGGCATTACGTACGACGATTATGCAGGAGGTTATGCTTTGTGGGCTTTTGATTTCACTCCAGACCAAGGCAGCGACGAGGGATATTTCCAACGTATAAAATCCGGTCAGATTCGTGTGGAACTTCAGTTTGCAAACCGAGTCCCTGATGAAACATTGAACGTCATCTTGTATGCCGAATTCTACAATACGATAGAAATCAACAGTTTGAGAGAAGTCATTCTAGACTATTATAAGCTATGGAAGGCTGTAATCCCTCTTTGAATGGTGGAGACTCTTTGGAAATGGAATGGGAGGATATCGTGGAAGCCATGGAAAACAAAGAGGACATAGTGATGAAGTCCAGATGGCCAGAACAAGAGCAACATTTAGTCTCCTGTTTTGCTAAACATCTGACGGAAAAAATTACGGAATTGATCAAGAAAGATTGCTATGTATGTCAAAGCGATCATCCCAGTCAAATTCAACACGATAAATGTCAGATGATGAGTCAAGAAGAAAAATTGGACGAGTATCTGGAGGAAGCTTGGGGTCTCATCTCGGAAGAAAGTGTTGCATCAGTGGTATTGAAGACTTGCGTGATCATTCCTCTCCTCCACTGGCTGCTCTGGAGATCTATCTTTGAAGCTCTCTTAGCCCAGAGTGCGGAGACGAAGCGAAGAAACGGTTCCTTGACAGAGATTTTCAAGCAAAAAGTCAGGATTGAATTGATGACTCATCACTACCTATGAAAAACAAGAAAAAAAAAAGAAAAAAAAAATGGACACATGGGAACTTTATTACCTTTTGAACAACATTTCTTCCACTGCTTCTTGGAATCCTGTGGTGTGCACTAAAGATGAACTTCCTAATCACAAACCTAAAGACCATCAAGCTTATGTCATCAACACGGACGACAGTCATCTCCCAGGAACCCACTGGCTAGCCGTCTACTTTCCCCACTATGCCTGTGTGGAGTATTTTGATTATGGATTACCGCCTTTGGAAGAAGACATCATTGACTTCATGAGAAGAAATGCCCAGACGACACGATTCAATAATGTGAAATTACAAGGCACAGATTCCATGTTGTGTGGACAATGTTGTGTGTATTTTCTTCATCAACGCAGTCTTGGATATCCCTTAGAACATTTAGTGATTTATTTTGATCGTGACTGTTTTAGAAACGATGACAAAGTGGATCGATGGTTTTGTGACCATTATGACTATCTCTTGTCTTCATCTAGGAAACATAGTGTACATCAATGGCCCAATGACTTCCATTCGTGGAAATCTAACTTCACTTCACAACGTTGTCAACCTTGTCACAAATTGTTTGTTTGAAAACAAATGTTGGTTAATTGTTGTTTGAATAAAAAATGTTGTTTTGAAACAAAGTCTTGGTGGTTTGTTTTTAAAATCGAACACTGTGAATACATGCTCTTTGACTTCTGTCCATCCGTCACCATAAAGATCAACTCTATAGC
>JAECUM010029008.1:0-10979 GCA_016617855.1 Megalonaias nervosa | reverse complement strand
TATATATATATATATATATATATATATATATATATATATATATATATATATATATATATATATAAAATCCAATTTTGTACGTTAGCATTTCGGTTATTTAAATAAGAAATTTCTCACAATGTTTATAAACAGAGAACAGTAGGTGATAAAAGACTGTGGGACTACTTGGACATACAAGAATCAACATTTAGCACTTAAAGGTGATAAAAAGGTGTGAGACTAGTTACACATACAATAATCAACATTTAACACCACATGGGTGATAACATGATATGGGATTAGTTTGCACATTCAAGAATGAACATTTGACACCAAATGGATGAAAAAAGCTGTGGGACTAGTGGCACATATAAGAATCAACATTTAACACCAAATGGGTGATACAAGACCTTAACATAAAAACGAAATTAAACAGTGAATTAATGATATTTTTCAAGTATAACTATTATGTTGATTACATAGATTGAATTTTGTCCATACATCGACGAACACCAGTTAATTTAATTAGCAATGTCTGTGAGCTCCCTCTCTACTTTGAATAATTTGATAATTATCAATAAACACTTTTAATCTTCGTGTGGGGAGCATGGGTGTCTGCACATAGGGGCAAGGGTGTGTGTGCACTTGCCCCACCCTCTGATTTCACCTCTAAACATGTTTTGGTCTACATACGTAAACCATTATGGCTGACCACTGCATGTTTGTTTTGGTGCCACAGAGAAAAAAGTATATTCAAGCTGAAGAAAATATACACAGATGGAAGACGTGATATAAAATCTTCACATACTCAGAACGTTTTATGTTCACCAATATTACGGCTAGTACATGGGACAGCGAATGAAATAATTTTTAGTCATATTTAAAGGGTCTTCCAACAAAAGTCATGTCTCCCCAAGTCAAATATTTAACAATGTCGGTAAGGTTCTCTATTAACCAAAGATTGCTATGCAATTAAATGATATTCATTGAGAAAATATTTTGCGATAATTATTATCAGTACCAAGATACCTTCGTCATTATAAACATTCTCTCTCTCTCTCTCTCTCTCTCTCTCTCTCTCTCTCTCTCTCTCGTTAGAATGATTCCACATAGACTTTTGTTTTCTTAATGTGTGTAGATATCTTGTTACAGAAACTGGTGGCGAACGCTGTTTAGATTAGAAGTAGTGTGAAATCTATTTGACAGGGTGATGATTACAGAGCCTAAATTTGTTTACTCAATTTTAAGTCGACCAAATTACTTTTGTCAAGATACTGCTTGTCCCCTTCGAGCGCCTGCGCAAGTTCCGTTGTTGCTTCTCATCATAAGGAAGTTTCTGATCATAAAGAAGTTTCTGACCATAAAGAAGTTTCACATAAGGACGAAAGCACCGCATATAAAGAAGTATGCACATCATATAAGTTCGAAAGCACCGCATATAAAGAAGTTTGCACATCATATAAGGACGAAAGCACCGCATATAAAGACGTTTGCACATCATATAAGAACGAAAGCACCGCATATAAAGAAGTTTGCACATCATATAAGTACAAAAGCACCGCATATAAAGAGGTTTGCACATCATATAAGTACGAAAGCACCGCATATAAAGATGTTTGCACAAAGTTGTCATCTCAAGACAGCTGTGGCGTTCCATATATATGTATGTAACTAATTTCATCGGAGGCACAAAAGATGTACACAAGTAAATAATTCAACATTAATTCCTGAGCCCGGATGTGAGGCACATTCCACTATCCATTGAAAAGATTCAGTATTTTATTTTAGGTACTTAAATAATATGTATTTTAATCCATATACCAATTACAAACTTGTGCAAAGTGAAAATTCATCCGAAGTTTACATTGGTAATAGAAAAACAACAACTTTTTTCTGACTTTTTTGAGGACTTCTCCACGAAATCGTGATTCCCGCTCCAACTCCTCCCCATCAGACTCACTATGCTTGCATTACCGAGGAAAGATATTGATGTGACATACCAAAAATGACTATTGACTGGGAAGTTCCTCCTGAGGGTCAACAAGTTTTATTCTTCGGGTGGGAGTTCCCTATCTAACATCGATGCATAATGAAGTATTTAATTTCTCAAATTACTGGACTAAATATAATGTTGTTTGAAGTAGAAACAGTCTATGGCAAATACTGATGAAAGTTTTCAACGGCAAAACACGCACTGTCCTTAAGGTGGAGTATAAACAGTTTGGTATTTTGTTTACTCGACGTCGATCTACAGAAGCAGTTTGTGTATTTATAGAACTGCAGCATAATCAGAAACCTATGTTTGTTCAATAACTTCCGAGAGAGAAATCATCACCCGGTTCATTAATACGACAAAAATATTTGAATGAGAGTTCTTTGGCTATTATTAGTAAGTCTCTCTCTCTCTCTCTCTCTCTCTCTCTCTCTCTCTCTCTCTTGTTTATCGGAAAGTAATGGAATAACAGTTGAAGACAGATGGAAATAGAATTATGAAAGTGTCCGAGAGAGAAAGAGAAAAAGCAAATGCAAAGAGCGAGCGAGAAACAGAGAGAGAGAGAGAGAGAGAGAGAGAGAGAGAGAGAGAGAGAAAGAGAGAGAGAGAGAACTAGAAGCAATGCATATTCAAAGAAAGAAAAGGAACTATTTATCAAATATTGATTACAAAAATGTAAAGCACGCACACACCTACACACATGTTCAAGTTATATTTATCAAATATTGATTACAAAAATGTAAAGCACGCACACACCTACACACATGTTCAAGTTATGATGTTATCAAAAATGTTAGGTTAGTACACCTTTTTCAGGAAACAGAAGGTGATAAATATGTTCGTCGGGTTGGAAAAAGTGATGAGAACTTAAAATGGCCAAATGTGCACTGGACATTGATATTACACAGTGTAGTTATTGGCAGTGTTTGTGATATATTTATTTTACTGTCAGTACAACAGTGTTAAGTATGATTTGCTTTAGGAATACATCTTCAAGGGCTTTAAGTTGGTACCTGAGGTATATGGACAATGGTTTAAGAATTGTAAAATAAATCAACAACAAAAAAATTTAAAAAATATAAATAAAAAGTTTAAAAAATATATAACTCGATGTCGAATTCGTATGGGAAATGTTGATTGGTGATGTTCAGCTAAGACGTTTGATAAAGATTATGATAACCTTAGACAATTAATAATAATTAAGAGTACAAGAATAGCATCCACAGTAAAGACAAGACCTATATTGATAAGAAAAATGTTCAAATATTGGAAGAGGCCTTCCAAAATTCAATCTTGCGCAAACTTTATAAATCAAACATCGGTCAAGACTGATCTCTTGATAATGGTGATGATCAGGAAATTATTCCTTTAGCTGGCACGTTTATTGATGATTCTTCTGATGTGGTCACCATTGTTCCTCGCATTGATTAATCACAGTTATCCTCCTTTTACCACCTAGTCTCTCTGTATTGTAACCAGGTTGACAAAACTCATCGTCGAACAGGAACAAGATCTCAATTCTGTTTCAGAGAGATTTTAGCTAAATTGAAGCCGCACAAGTCCAAGCTGGGTTACCTTTGCGAAAATGAAGACCACCTGAGATATCCGTTGGTAAGAAGTGCTCAGTGAGCTATTCAATCGTTTGTTCCGAAGTCATATCGACTGGACATTTTTAGTATGACCCATGAGACTCCTTGGCTGGTCATTAGGGAGACAATGAGACTTATCGCAAGATCTTGAATTATTTTATTGGCTGAAAATTTAAAGCGATGCTTCTACATACTGTAGATCTTGTCACACTGGTCATATGGTAGGAGATCCAGTCAGAAGATACCTGATACTTATATGCTTCCTATGCCTACATTTGACGAACCACTTAGCAGAACAATGATAGAATGAGTCAGATTGAGTCAGACAATACTTGTTGACCATAATGTGCGTATTCTCAAGATTTCCAGATGTCATGAAAAATATCAAAAATTAAAGTTATAGTAAAAGCGTCGATAAAGTTTAACACCTTTGGCCTTCCTGACTAATTTAACTTAGAGCATTTGTTGATTTCAATACACAGGGTTGATTATCTTTTGCCTGTTACTTGTATTTTAGTTCAAGGTCACAGAGTTGTATAAACACCAACATATCAAGCAGTGAAGGTAGATGATCTTGTAAAGGACGGTCACCTTCATCGTTCCTCGTCAGCAGACTATCAGGTCAAACTTTAAACACGTGTATAACAGTTTTGCATTCAACAACTAACACCATCCTTCAATGTTATTGCTACTACAAAGGGCTTTAAAAGGTTTCTGGCACCACAGGCGAACTATGACTTTGGCACACATCCCACACCCCCAATTGTTTATACTTCCTTCTAAGTTTGCGCCCGTTAATGCCTTGATGATCGTCTGGTTTGCCTAGATAGTGTGGTCCTGCGTAACAACTAACCTAACAAAATAAATTATCTTAACTTCAAAAATTTCATTTCAAAGGTAGTGAAATACCATTCAAGTTATTTTATCAACAGAACAATTTGGTGACATTGATAAATTGAACGCCTGCTATTAACTGCATCGTGTTTATACAACTTAATAAGATAACTACTTGACTACTTGGGTCTCTCAGGAGCACTTATAAATAATTAAATCAATATATATATATATATATATATATATATATATATATATATATATATATATATATATATATATATATGAACGTCTATTACCATTGTAACCACTTTTATCTTTCATGTCCAATATATTAATCTTAATAACTTTCATCCTCTCCCTTTGCTATTTTTTTATACCACCACCATTATTAATTTGTATTTGTACTGTTACTTCTGTTGTGGGATCTGAGTTGGCAGTGTTGTTCAGTTTAGTCCTGTTTTGTTGCTCGTATGTTTGGTGTGACCTGATTTAAGTTTTGTTAAGGGTACTGAGTAACCAAGAATTCATTGTTAATACATGTGAGAAAGGGAGAAATCATAATCAATTTTAAATACATGCTCTGTATGTGCTCTTGCTTCTGTGTTCATCAAATATATTTGATTTTGTTGTTGTTTTAGGTTTAATGTCGTTTCTCAGTGCAAGTTAGGCTATACATGGCGGTCAGTATAGGTGGTGGATGAAGAGCCTGGGAAAACACCAGGATGAACCGCCGACCCACAGGAAGCTACTGGCAAGCATTATTGCATACCCATACTGGCTGAGCGCGAGAATTGAACACACTTGAACAGAGCTGAGATGAACGTGTTCGGTTAATGGCGAGCGCTTTTGACCATTCGGCCCCCAGGGCCCCTCAAACTATATTGGTATATCGATCATTCGTCTGTATCTCTATAGTAATATACATATATGAGGTTCCTCTCTCAGAGACCCCCTACCCCTCCAAAACGTTATATGTGAAAATTTTAGTCAGCAGTCTTTTCTAGCTCAAAATGATGACTTTCTTATGATAAGGCTTTCTAACATATTTCTGACAAAAATTTTAACGTATAACGTTTTGTCGGGGTAGGGGGGCCTCTGAGATAGGAACAACTCATATATGTATACTACTATTACCTATAGAAATAATGTTGTTATTTTTATAGTTTAGATAAAATTAATTAGAGATTGAAAATATTATATATAATGTATCATTATAATCCAATCCGACATGTTGGATTTGATTTAATTCGATTAAGGCAGCCTCAAGTTATACTGGTATAAAACCTAAAATGATAAGCGATTGTATTAAAAAAAAGTTGGTTACCATATATCACCAAAATATGGGTCAATATGGATATTCGCGACTGAAAATGATATGAGAATAGCGGGTTGGGCAGATGATCTAATAACATTTATTGATAATATGGTTGATATTTTATTTGATAACGATATTACTAAACATCTACAGTGTATGTAAACAAGGTTTTATTTTCCAGAACCCCCCTTCAAAACTTTCTATAGTAACATTTTGTCAAAAATATTTTAGAAAAATGTTTTCACATTCACCTGTCCACGACCAGCAATGAATAATTCGAAACCGCATAGTCATAAACCTGTGTATAAAATCCTATAGCAGATTGGTCACGAAGCAAATTCTAACTGCTTTTTATATCGTTATTCTGGGAAAATCCATTGCAAATATCTTTGACCTTGATTTCAGTAGGCGTTTTGGGAAAATTCATTGGGAATTACCTATATTTAACCTTGATTTGGAGTGGGCGTTTTAGGAAAATTGATTGCAAATGACCTGATTTCGGCGTTATATTCCAAAAAAGCCATTGGAAATTCCATAACCTTTCAAAATGATTACATGATTATGGGAATTTTGTGTGGGCTTTTGACGGCATCGTGTAATCATTTTATGTATTTAATCTCCAGGGAAACCAAATTTGTATACTACAATATATTATAACGCTCTGATTGATTTTTATTCACAAGACTATTGCAGTAGCAAAGAGTTAGTTGTGTAAGTAATACAAAGCTTTCTTAGTATCTAAGACTATTCACGTGATCGGATATTAAACGCTGCAATTTAATTTTTCATTATAGAAAACCAAAGCATTTTATCATTTACACGATTTTGTTATATATTTTCATAGAAGAGGAAGTAGTATATGAAAGGAGAAATTTGAGACACTTTTATATGTTTCCATGGCTCAAACATTTTAAGTCTTTTATCGTGAAAACAATGATTGAACAAGGTAAGTGAAAACATTCTTTGAGATTATTTTATACCCTACCATTACTATACTTTTTCTGATAATCTTTTTCATTTTATGTGAATTCCGTGTGGGCTTATGACGGGATAATCTCTTAGTAGGCGTTATATTCTAAAACATCCATTGGAAATTACCTATCTTCAACCTTAGTTATTATGGAAATTCCGTGTGGACACTATAAAGGCAGTTAGAATTTTCCTTTGTGATCATTTTGCAAGAGAATTTACACGTGGACAGGTAAGTGTGAAAACATTTTTCTATATATTTTTTAGAGAATGGGAAGTAGTATATGAATGAGGGGGTTGAGACACTTTTATCTGTTTCCATAGATCGAACATTTTATCGTAAAAAAACGGTGAAATCTATCTCGTAAACAAAAATACAAAGAAGAACGACAGTAATTTTTTAAAGAATTTCATCGCCTATCACTAGAATATTAACATTTGCTATCAAGAAAAATGTACTATCGTGATTGTATAAATTAAATTTAATTCTACCAGATACTTTACGACGAGACTCAAATAGTTCTTTCATTCCTATTTTACTGAGAAGATACTTACTACCTTTTGTAAAAACCTTCGACCTGTCCAGGTCTATGTTGATTTTTGTATACTGATTTTGACTGATCGGATTATGCAAATTGGTATATTTTAGTGCAAGTTCGTCTCGTAAACTTTCGAGATAATTAAAATATTTGCTATCGTCTGATCTGATAAGGGAGAGTTTGATTCTTTCAAATTTACTAAAACAAATGCCTGAAATTTCATCGTTAAATTCAACTGATAATTGCTGGTTATTAACCATTATTTTTTTTATTTTGCTATTAACTCCATCGACTAATGTTAAATTTTCAAACATTATTTCTAATGTTTAGACAAAATTACTTGCATAATGTCCAAGACCTAGTGTATTAATTCCGTCTCTGCAATATCTTTTATCATCAAAATTACTTAGTCCATGTGTTATAATTGTATTCGTTTCAAGTTTATGATGATTTGTTCTTATAACATTTGTTTTGATAAAATTGACGCTACTGTTTAGCGCTATGCTATTGTTTAGCGCCGTTTTAAAATCGTCAAAATTCATCATCTTTTCCACATATCCTTGAGGAATACCTTTTGCTGCTTTTTTAAGTTGATTGTCATCTAATATGACAGCATACATTTTACTTCTTAATCCAACAAACTCTCTCACCGGCACAAACATAAATTCATCTTTCATTTTTCCAATAATTTTCTTATTCGAATTATCTTGAAATCCACTCCATGCTGGATAATCTGATAAATCGAACAAATCTTTATTGTTGTAAATATCCATATAGACAACTTCACATTTTATATTATAAACTAGCGAATCTGTATCAGTAAATAACAACTCTGAATCTGGCCACTGCTTTTTGGTAAAGTCATAGTGAAAATCGTACATCAACCACTTCGATATATGAAGTACAGCTGCACCAACATCAATCGGTTTATTTAACTTTAAATTTGTCTTTCGTCGCTGTATTGCAATAAGATTTTCATTAAATATTTTCATACTAACAAAACCATCATCATTAACTAATTTATTTCTGCGATTTATGTCATTAACAATTTCTATCGAGACTCTCTTGCGAATGTTTTCCATCGTCTTACAGAACACCGAGTTGTTTATCAACTTGAAAAAGTTTTTCTCAAAGTCAGTCTTAGCCACAGCACGACGTTTCGTATTTGGATGAATATAATTTGCCATCCACTTCGACTGATTAAACTTTAGCACGCGATGGACCTTTCGCAGAATTAGTCCAGCATCTACTGCTTCTTTTAAATTTTTTTAATGCATAACATAATTTCTTTTATCTAACAAATTTGGAACTAACTTATTAACAATCGAATTTTTTGCTGTTGTCGTTGCTCGTTGTTCAGGCGATATTAAACTATAATTAATCATCATTGACTCTGCGCAAAACGGATAATCGTTATGTAGATCATGTAGCGAACTAGGATAATCTAGATCAACTTCAACAAAATATGAAATATCGAAAAAATCATTATTAATTTTTCTAGGTAAATCTTTTTCAGTTTCTTTAAGAAATTGATCTGGAGTTATCCAATGAAATCCACTACACGGCATTGGTTCTGACATTGCATAACCATACAAATTATTGGCAACAGATAAATGATGTAACTCGACGGGAGATTTTTATCATAATTTTTTAAGTACTTGTTATTAGCAGCTGCATATTTTTTTTATTATAACGCTAATTCCGCCTCTGATACCTTTTTCAATAAAGTTAAAGATATTGACATCTCTCAAGAGATCTAATTCTATTTTGCTTGTTTTTAGTAGAGCGTCCCAAGACAATCCTGGGGAGGAATAATACCAACAGGGGTCTAATCCATAATTGCTGTAGCTTACTTGACGAAAACTCTCAAAAACATCTGCTAGCAATAATACATCTGTTTTCAAATATAGATCATGATAATCACCAAATGTTTTACAACTAAATTTATTCCAAATATCTTGTGCATATTTGTATTCGTCATCTGTGATATTTTCGAGTTGCGAGTAAAATTTATCTATATCGGGAAGAGAAGTTTCATTAAATCTGCTCCAATCGTAGAGATACTCGTACGGAAATATACCTTTTTTTGTCAGATCGATATAGTTTTCACCGAAGCAACTTTTTAGGTTAGCGAAATTGCTACAACCTTTAACAAGCTCACCTAATGATGCTGCCATAAATTGCAGACTGTCAATAAAACGTAATTTACCGAGCGTCACCGACATATACTTTTCAAAATTATTTGGAATACATTTTATTACGTTATTTAATTTTAGTTTAGATTTAATATTTTCATCACCAAAAGCATCTACAATGATATGACTGTCATAGCCACGAAAGTTATGTGAAACTACGGGAATAAAATTCTAGAGCATGAAATTTTAAATTACAACTGTTATGAGCTTCTCCACGATATTGGCCGGTCAAATGACAATGATCTCCCACCTTATCACAGGCTCCGTTGGAGTCTACCAGTAACTTCTCACAAACATGGCAATTAACTGCCTCATCGAAATCGAGTTGTTGTTTAGACGTTATTTTCATCGGAGATGTTTTAAATAATCTGTTAGAAATTTTATTAACTTCGTCTATTAAATTTTTTAATAGCCATACGGCAGGATTTTCACCTCTATATAAGTTTATCGGAGTTGAAAATTTATCGTTAGCGCAACAAACTTCTTTATAAGCTACTCCGCAAGGAATATGTTGTTGTATTTTTCTAGTACTTGATTTATTCAGATTATTTTCTGCTCCAACCACAGGAACGAGTAGACACTGGAAATCAGCGTAAATAACAAAAAGAATATTTAGTTTATGATCATAAGTTTTAAATTTTAACATCTTTTCTTTTTCGCCAGGCATAGTTATTCTTTGAACGTTGACACAGTATTTGAGATGATCTTGTAATATTCCATCGCTAGAAAAACCATGCAAACATCTATAACAGAAATATTTTTATTTTTATTTTTACTATACTATCTGCCACCTAGGCCGTTAAAGTTTTTTTATCCAACAATAATGTCCCTGATAAAATAATAAATTTATTGTATTTCGCGTAGCATTTTCTGAGATATATCTCGGATAAACGTTTTCTCGCTCATCTAATCCGAAAACATTTACTGAGATACTGTTTTGTTTTTCAAACTTTGGTATATGATTTTCTGTTACTGGAAAAGTTAGTCCTCAAACATTTAGATCGTCTTTGTATGGCAAATACTTTTCAATTCTGCCGGGGTGATCACACTGAGAATGTTTTGCAGAAAGAATAGACCATTGAAAACATTTGTCATCATTGTTTCTGACATTTATACAGCATTTTTTGTTTTTAATTTTTCGAGGGAGATCGACGTACAAACTACCACAAAGTACGTTATATTTTGCTGTGTGAAATAAAACTTCTTTTATCATTTCAAATTTCCAACCCGATCCTGATGCCATTAATTCTTCTAATTTTTTGTTTATTTCTTGATGTATTTCATCGACGACCTTGGCAATGTTTGTTCCAGTGAATATTTTTCTCAATTTAGCTGTTAAACGTGGTTCTGAAATTTCGCTGTCAAAACTTTTTCTTTCAAAATTTGCATCAAGTACATTATCAACTGCATGTAACTTTGATAAAATCGTATGATATTGTACTATTAGTTTGATACTTTCACGAGCCGCAAGTTCTTGAACTATAACAGGCTGTAAAAGATGAAATAAACTTGTGGAATTAAAATTTGCTAAAATATTTTGATCATCAAGCTTGTAACTATTAT
>JAECUM010029004.1:0-45477 GCA_016617855.1 Megalonaias nervosa | reverse complement strand
GTGATCCATACATTATTGAAGATTTCCAGAAGAACTGATAATGATGGTTCTGGAAGGTGTTTCAAAAACTGGTAATGAATATCGTCAGGCCCAGCAGATGTATCATGGGCCTTATTCAAAAATTCCATAAGCTCCAACAATGAAAACGGTTGATTATAACTTTCCGAGTTGTTCGATGCGAATTTCAACCGTGTCTTTTCTTTTTGAACTTTTAATCTACGGAAAGCTTCTGAATAATTGGACGATGATGAATTTTTAGGGAAACTATTAGCAAGTATATTATCTATTTCATTTTTGGTATCGAAATTGCTGTTATTTAGTTTCATATGTCGGAAAGAATTGTGTTTTCCTTTTTCATTGATTTTGCGGATCGTGTCTCAAACTTTCTTTAAGGAGGAACTAGAATTTAAAGTTGAAACATATTTTTTCCATGATGCTCTTTTACTTTCTTTAATCGTGCGGCGAGCTTTGGCCCGAGCAATTCGGTACTGAGTTAAATTTTCGGGGGTTGGACGATTATTAAATATTTTCACTGCTTCTCGACGTTGTCAAAGGGAATTTTTACACTTTTTGGTGAACCACGGTTTTTGGGTTCTTTTACAGTTGAGTGAGGACTTAGGAATGGATTCCTCTGCAATCTCAATTAAGACGGAAGTAAATTGTCGAATAGGGTCATTGTCGTTTAGGACGGTATTCCTGTTAAGCCTAGCTGTACAAAGTGTTTCAAATTTGGCCCAGTCGGCCTTCTTGAAATTCCATTGTGGAACTGCGTCATCAATTGTAGAGTTACTATTTTCAAGGGAGATTGGAAAGTGATCACTGCTGTGAAGGTCATCAGCGACCTTCCAATCATAATCCAAAAGCAGCGAAGGAGAACAAATTGTCTAATCGATACACGTATATGTACCCGTTCCCGGGTGTAAATATGTCGGTGATTTGTTGTTATATAGACACAAGTCGTGTCTAGTAATGAAATCTTCAACCTTTTTGCCCCTGTGGCTTATATGGTTTGATCCCCATAAAATGTTATGGGCATTAAAATCCCCAAGTAGAACAAATGGAGTGGGCAGTTGTTTAACAAGGTTGTCTAAATCATTTTGTACTAAGTTGGTGTTTGGTGGTATATAAATAGAACAAAAGGTAATCACTCGATGAAGTGTGACTCTTACAGCAATTGCTTGTAAATCTGTGTTCAAGGGAATAGCTCTGTGAGTAGCCCTGTTGTTAACAATAACGGAAACTCCTCCTGAGGCCCTGTCACCAGTTTTAGAGTAGTTGTTATAAGAGGAGTAGTTTTTAAGTGTGCTGTTGTCTGTGTCTTTAAAAATGTTTCCTGCAGACATAGTACTGCAGGATCATGTTCGTTTAAAAGCAGAAGAATGTCATTGTAATTGCTTTTATGTCCTCGACAATTCCATTGTGTGATGCTGTTCTTCATTATGGATCTTTTTAAATCTTAGTGGATGTAACTAGGTTAGACTTTTCGCGAATGAATATTTGGGTTTATTTCTCTGGAGGAAGAACGGGATTAAATTTTCTGGTTGTAGGTCTGGAGCCACCCTGAGGAAATGGAGCAGTTTGTTCTGCATCCATGTCCTCAAAGTCTCCAAACCTGTTGTGCAGTTTTATCGGGTCATCAGACCCCTTTTGCTGCCTATTTCTTTGCGACTTTTTTATTTTTGGTGATTTTGGCGGTGGAGTGTTGTTGAAAGTTGTTTGAGGCGATATTGAGTTTTTTGGAGGTTGATAGTGTGGGATATTGGAGCTAGAAGTGGATTCAGGTGGGCTTGTTTGGGGTTGAGCGTCCTTCGTTGCTTTTGGATTGTTTTTCACTACAGTTGAGAAGGCCGGACCGGGGAGGGAAGTTCTAGCTTGTACAAGCTTTCTGGCCTCTGGAAAGGGAATGTTGGAGGTGTACTTAACCCTCTGTATTTCCTTCTCCTGTTTCCAGGTGTCACAATCCTTTGAATTAGCATGATGCTCCTTTCCACAGTTGATACAATGTGGAGTAGCTTTGCACTCGGATTCCCGATGAGAAGGGTCTCCGCATCGGCCGCATATTTGGTTGGTTGGTTAGTTGAATTTTTACGGCGCACCAGCACTATGAGGCTATTTAGCACCATACAAAAGGTTATATCTTTCATCATTTAAAAGTGGTAAAAGGTTTCATATCGACCAGCGATACGAAACCAAACAGTTGAAGGTAAAACGATAAAATGGTAACGGTGATAAATAAATAAAGTTTCCCGATCAACGGGGAGTGCAAATGATGTATGACAACGAAAACAGATGAAAGGTAATTAAAATCTAATGACGGTATATATAGCACATAAAACTCTTCAAGGTGATAGCATACAAGCTATAGCTTATGATAAATATTTACTTCCTTCAGGAAGTCTATAATATAAGAAACGCTAACTGTATCAAAGAGCTCCCTAATGTCATGCACATTGTAATAATGATTACGCGTAGGTTGGAGGTCGAAACACTCCAACATAAAGTGCTTAACGGTGAATGGTTCATTGCGAGCTACGCACTCTGGTGGGTCTTCTCCTTTTAGTATGTAGGAGTGGGTTAAATAAGTATGACCAATTCGAATTCTTGCAATGACTACCTCCTCCCTACGGACGGCTCTGTAGGAAGGAGTCCATTCTCCTAGGGTTGGCTTGATGGCACGAAGTTTGTTATTCACGGCATCATTCCATGATGCCTGCCATTTCTGACGTAAACAGTCTTTGATACTACGTTTAAAATCAGTATACGGTGTACTAAAATCAGATGGTTCTAGTGATAGGGCCATTTTAGCAGCGCAGTCTGCTTTGTCATTACCTTTAATTCTAATATGGCTGGGTAACCAACAGTATACTATATTGTGGGAAGTACTCAGCTCAGTATGTTTGAGGAGAATATTGGCTAATAATGGATTCTCCAGTTTTCTATTATGTAGTGACTGAAGTACTGATAGTGAATCGGAGAAAATGATGCTATTTAAAATACGCTTGCTTTCAATATATTGCAATGCAAGGTCTATTGCTCTGATTTCGGCTGAAAAATTGATGTACCATTTGGCAAGCGAACTTTTGTTGTGTGTTTTCCACTAACGAATGCTGCAGCAGCCTTTTCCTCATCTTTTGATCCATCAGTATATATTCTTGTATAATTTTCAAATTGGGTAGGAGTTCATGGTAAGAGTTGTGGAAGATGGAAGGGTTTGTCTCCGAATTTTTTTCCATCATGTAACGTGAAAAGTACTTTTGGTTGTTGAAGTAGCCAGGGAGGTGTTTTGGAGACGGACGTTTTCTGAATTTTTGAAAGATTAATTTTGGTACTGTCAAGGGATGGTGATATTCTAATGCCAAAGGTAGGTATGACGTTTGGTTTATTGTCATATAAGGTTTTATATTTGGGTTCAAAAACAGCCGAAAAAGCAGGGTTCAGAGGGTTTGATCTTAATTTGAGAGCATACTGTGCGGAAAGCATTTCTCTACGTTGTGATAAAGGGGGTTCGTTCGCTTCAACGAGTAGGCTTTCACACGGGGATGTCTTAAATGCTCCCAGAGCAAGTCTTATTCCCTGATGATGAATTGGGTCAAGAATCTTTAAATAGGACTTCCTAGCTGAACCATAGACAACGCAACCATAGTCTAGTTTCGAGCGAATAAATGTTCTGTATAAACTGAGTATGACTTTTCTATCAGCACCCCAGTCAGTGTGCGCTACTACTTTAAGTAACCGCATATTTGGCTTTTAGAGCATCGGTCTTCGTGATGGCCGTATTTTTGACATTTGAAGCATCGAAGGGGATTTGGTATATATATCTCAACCTTGTCCTGTAAAAAACCAACTTTGGAAATTTTAGGTACTGTTGGTTTGTTGAATGTAAGTATAATGGTGTTGGTGTCCTGCAGATTGTTGTTACGTTTGATACGAATTCTACGGACTGCAGTGACACCTTCATTTTTCATCCCTTCCACGATTTCATTGTCGCGGACTCCAGCCAAGTCACGGCAACGAATGACGCCTTTTGATGTATTGAGTGATGTGTGTGAGAAACAACTTACTGGTATCTCATGAAAGGTCTTAATTTTCTGGATGTTCTCAGTATGTGCCTTACGTTCGCACTCTACAAGCAGACCACCTGATTTCAGTTTTTTAACACTTTTGGGTTTTCCGACTAATCCATGTATAGTATTTTCAACTATAAATGGAGATAGTGCGGCAAGTGGTTTATCTTCATCTTTGGACTGGATGACCATGAAGCGAGGAAAAGATTCCACTCCACATGGCTCATCATCAGAGTCGGAAATAGTTTTTGTTCTCTTCAGTTGAGATTTTTTTTGATTTTCCATTTTTTGCTTGTTTGTTATTTCGTCACCCGTGCTCCCCACCCGCCACGGAGTCCAAGAAGGGGACACTTTCCAAGTGCCAGGGATACACACGTGGTATACTCAGTAGGTAAAATTACCTCCCGATTGACCCGTTAAGCCACCGCCTTCTAGGAAGTCTTATGAGAGAAGTAGAAAGGAAAATAAAGTGGTAGACAGTAGGGGCAACGGTGGTATCAAGAGAGATACATGTAGAAAGATAGAAAAAGCGAGCGAATAAATTAAGACCTCCTAGGGCTTGACGTGACCAGCCGATTTGTCTAGACCGGGCCCATCCCGACCACCCGTCTAGAAGAAGTAGAGGCCAAAGTAGTGTATTGCATCGGAAAGCCTCTGCTCAACTACCAGGATCCTTTCCTACCCCGACACGGGTCGTAATCCACGGCAAACAGGTTGCCTCTACTTAGTCGCCTCATACGACACGTAGCAAGGCACGTCGGGCCTATTCTACAACCCCGGACCCGCAGGGGTATTAAGTAGCCAGGGAGATGTTTCGGAGATGGACTTTTTATGAATTTTAGAAAGATCAATTTTGGTACTGTCAAGGCTGGATGATATTCTAATGCCAATGGAAGGTATGGCGTTTGGTTTATTTTCTTATAAGGTTTATATTTGGGTTGAAAAACAGCCGAAAGAGCAGGGTTCAGAGGGTTCGATCTTAACTTGAGTGGATACTATGCGGAAAGCCTTTCTCTACGATGTGATAAAGGTAGTTCGTTCGCTTCAGCGAGGAGGCTTTCACATGTAGCTGTCTTAATTGCTCCTAGAGCGAGTCTTATTCCTTGATGATGAATTGGATCAAGAATCTTCAAATAGGACCTTCTAGCGGAACCATAAACAACGCAACCATAGTCCAGTTTGGAGGGGATAAACGTTCTATACAAATTGAGGATGGCTTTTCTATCAGCACTCCAGTCAGTAAGAACTACTACTTTAAGTAGATCTGGAGATTTCAAGCACTTAGCTTTCAAGTTTTTTAGGTGTGGAATAAAAGTCAGTTTTCTGTCGAAGATGATACCAAAAACTTTGTTTCCTCAACAAATGGAATAGGTGTTCCGTCCAGTGGAAGTTTAGGTTCATCATGACGTCTTCGTAACTGACAGAAATGCATACATACCGTTTTGAGAGAATTTGAAACCTTTAGAACTGACCCAATTTTGAATCTTGATATTTTGCTGTAATTGCCTCTCATTTTTATGCATGTGCTTTGATCGATAACATATTTGAAAATCATCAACGTATAAGGAGCAATCTACAGCAGGAGCCAAACACTTGGTAATGGTATTGATATTGATGTTGAAAAGCGTCACAGATAAAATACTGGTCTGGGGCACACCCATCTCGTGCATATCAGAGAGGGTGTAGCCCACTCGTACCTTGAATGCTCTGTCTGAGAGAAAGTTTGATATGAAAGAGGGCAGTCGGCCTTTTACACCCAGATCGTGCAGGTCATTTATTATCCCGTACTTCCATGTCGTGTCATAGGTCTTTTCTAAATTAAAGAAAACCGCTACTAAATGCTCCTTCTTGATAAAAGCGTCGCTGATAAAATGTTTCCAGTCGAACCAGATGGTCATTGGTGCTGCAGCCATAACGAAAGCCACTCTGAAAAGGAGATTTGACATTATTAGTCTCCAAGCACCATACAAGCCGAGAACTGATCATTGGTTCCATTGTTTTGCACACGCAACTCATCCGTGCAATGGGTCGATAGTTGGTAGGTTCAGTTCTACCTTTACCTGGTCTGGGAACTGGTATTACTGTTACTTCATTCTTAACCTTAGGTACATTAGCAGTAATCCATAAATCTCAAAAGAGATTTTAATGATGATTCTGGAAGGTGTTTCAGAAACTGGTAATGTATTTCGTCAGCCCCAGCGGATATATCATGGGCTTTGTCTGAAGCCTCCATGAGCTCCAATTGTGAGAACAGTTGGTTATAACTTTTCGAGTTGTTGGATGTGAATTTTAAACGTGAATTTTCCTTTTGATTTTTTAATCTTTGGAAGACTTCTGAATAATTGGGTGATGAGGAATTTTTCGAGAAACTATCACCAAGAATATTTGCTATGTTTACGTTTAGAACTAAAATTGTTATTGTTCAATTTCAGATGTCGGAAAGAATTATTTTCTCTTTCCATTTATTTTGCGGACAGTGTCCCAATCTTTCTTAATAGAGGAACGAGAGTTTAAAGAAGAAACATTTTTCTTCCATGATGCACGTTTGCTTCCTTTGATCGTTCGGCGAGTTTTGGCTCGGAGAATACGGTACTTACTTAAATGGCGCAGGCAGTTGTTGAACACGATTGTCTAATTTGTTTGGTAGTAGGTTGGTGTTTGTTGGTAAATAAATAGAACAAAAGGTGATCACTCGATGCAGAGTGACATTTACAGGAATGGCGTGTAAATTTGTGTTTAAAGGGATGCCATTATGAGGGGCTCTATTGTTCACAACAAGAGGTGTGAAAAAGGGAGTAGTTTGTAAGTGTGTCGTCGTCCGTATCAAGAATGTTTCCTGCAGGCATAGTACTGCAGAGTGATGTTCATTTAAAAGCAGAATAATGTCATTGTAGTTGGTTTTAAGTCCTCGACAGTTCCATTGTATGATGTTGTTCTTCATTATACGTTTAAAGTGGGGATAATGGAGCAAGGTTAGACCTTTCGCTAGGGCAAGCTATGTGATTACTTTTCTGGAGGAAGTATGGGGTTAAATGTTTTGGTTGTAGGTTTGGAGCCACCCTTAGAATATGGAGAAGTTTCTTCTGCATCCATGTCCTCAAAGCTATTGTGCAGCTTAATGGGGTCGTGAGATCCCTTTTGCTGCCTGTGGGATTGTTTATTTTTATGTTTTGGAGATTTAGGTAATGGGGTGTTGTTGAAAGTTGTCTGCGTGGAGATTGTGTTTCATTGTGCCTTGTAGTGGGGAATATTATTAGTTGTTGTTATATCCGGTAAATCTGTTCGAGCTTGTCCATTTTTGATTGTCTTTGGACTGGTTTTCATAACAGTTGAGAAGGTTGGGCCATGCAGATGGGTTCGAGATTATTCCATCTTTCAGACCTCTGGGATGGGGATGTTTGACGTACATTTTACCCTCTGGATCTCCTTCTAAAGTTTCCAGGTCTTGCAGTCTTTAGAATTGGCATGGTGACCTTTGCCACAATTTGCTTAATGGGGGTTTGCGTTGTAGTCTGCTTCTCGATGTCTGGTTTCGCCGCATCGGCCACATACAGGGCTTCCGGAGCATCTCTCTTCGTGGTGACAGTTCTTCTGACACTTGAAACAACGTAGAGGATTTGGAATATACACTTTAACTTTAACCTGTAAAAAGTCAACTTTTACTACCTTAGGTAGTGTGGTTGTGTTAAAGGTACGTATAATGGTGTTGGTGTCCTGCAATTATGCACCGTGTTTGATGCGAATTCGACGAACTGCAGTAACACCTTGATTCTTCATTCCCTCTACGATTTCAGTGTCGCTGACCCCTGCGAGGTCACGGCATCGAATTACACCTTTGAGTTAAATTGTCGAATGAGCGAAAGAAGTAACTGGAATATCATAGACAGTCTGAATTTTCTTCATATTTTCTGTTTGTACTTTGCGCTCACATTCAACGAGGAAGCTGCTCGATTTGAGTTCTTGACGCCTTTTGGCGTGCCGACTAGTCCAAGTATAGTCTTTTCGACTATAAATGGTGGTAGCGCAGCAATGGGTTTTGTAAAATCTTTTGATTGAATAACCATGAATCTTGGGAACGACTGCACGCTACATGGCCCGTCGTCCGTGTCAAGTAAAGGTTTATATTGTTTTAGTTGTTTTTTGTTTTTGTTTTTCATTATGTCTTTTTTATATCCTTCACCCATGTTCAACCACCCGCCACGGAGTCCAACAAGGGACACTTTCAAAGTGCCAGGGATACATAAGTGATATACTCAACACGTAAAGATACCTCCCGATTGACCCATTAAGCCACCGCCTTCTAGGAAGTCTCCTGAGTAGGAAAAAGGAAGGGGTATACAGTAGGGGCAACGGTGGTATCGATAGAGATACATGGAGAAAGAGAAAGTGAGCGAGTAAATTAAGACCTCCTAAGGCTAGGCGCGACCAGCAGATTTGTCTAGACCGGGCCCATCCCGACCACCCGTCTAGAAGAAGTAGAAGCCAAAGTAGTGTATTGCATTGGAAAGCCTCTGCTCAACTACCAGGATCCTCTCCTCCCCCGACACGGGACGCATCCCACAGCAAACAGGTTGCCTCTACTTAGTCGCCTCTTACGACACGTAGTGAGGACACATCGTACCAATTCTACAATCCTTGTCCCGCAGCAGGGCACGGGGGCATATTGTGAAATATAGTCGTAAATAGAAGGTGTATACAAGGAGAGAACTGAGCAACGTTTCATTCTGTTCTGGAGTCATTCTTATTTCCTGTGTTCCTGTTTTAACACGAAGTCGGCAGACATGTTTTCTGTTGTATTTAGATACTATCTGAGAGGAGATAACCCACTTGTTTGGACTGTTTGGTGGACATTGAAAGAGATAATGTGGACTATAATAATATTTTGGCACTATTGTGGACTAATGAGAGGTGTTCTGGACAACGAAATTTTGACGTCACTATTCCTGGCGTACCAGGACATTTCCTGTTTTGTAACGTATAAGGTACTTTTGATGCTTTTGAACTTTCTAATGATTATTTTGGATTCACGTTATAATACTATACGTTTGTCTCACGTTTTCATTATAATATTGATAATTAAATTGTTTGTTAAGTTTTACAAAGGTTGTTGGTTTTGCTTCTCTCTGACTTAGTTTATGACCACAGAGTCGTAACAATATATTAATCACTTTTTCTGCTCATCATTTCGTTGATTTAAGTATGATGTCAGCGTCTATGTTTAATGCAATCTCCGTCTTCTCAACGTTCAGTGTAATACTGGATATAGTACTTTTGTAACGCGGATTAAATTTCATCGGTTCCAAGATTGAGCATATTGATATGGATTAATCTCTTTTTATACTCTTTTCTCCTTAAAGATGGGTGAGTTTTATTTGTATGAATGTGCGATTATCCTATAGGCGATGTTCATTGCTGACGCTGCTGATAGTCAAAATAAAACAGCTACCAATGACAAGCTCTTGCTGAATAGTAAACATGTTATTTCGCAAGGCATATGGTGATACTCTCCGTCTGTCAGTACATTCTACTACATGTCAGTAACTCTGTTTTCTCCCTAACCTCTGGATAGGAATTTTGCCAGATTTGCTGTAACCATCCACAAGATGGACACAATTTGTGTCCGACCCCTCCCCTCCCCCTTGCAGGTGAATCGTCGTAAGATGAAATCTGGAAAACATAACATTTACAATAAGACTCATACTTTTATATGCTTTTTTAGAATGGATCCCGGGTGGTCTAAAGAGCTCGCCTATACCGATCACGCTATCTCACCTGTCTGCGTGGGTTTGCGTCTCATGCTCTGCCAATGTGGGTATTTGAGAAAGCTTGCCAGTAGCTCCCCGTGGGGCTGTGGTTCTTACCGGGTTCTTCCTTCATCAATTATCTGGCCGCCATGTATAACCTATCGTTTGCTGAAAATTGGCGTTAAACCCACAACTACAACAATATACATTTTGGCAAAATTTTATATACAGTCGCGATAGGCGCGCGCGCGCGCGCGCGCTCGTGTGTGTGTGTGTGTGTGTGTGCGTGTGTGTGTGAGAGAGAGAGGTTGACAATTTTACCAGACGCATTAGTAATTGATATATCAACCCTTCTATATTTATTTTAATATATTCATACATCTCCTTACTACTGAATGAAGCCATCGGCACGTTTTTCATTGATATGTAAACTACCTATCCATGACTAAACAGTTGTGAAACGCTGTTCTCATTGCATTCAATATACATTCAAATATTAGCATGTAATTCTTTATTTGAGCTTGTTATGTCAATCAAAGGGTCGATATCAGCCAACATTTGTGCGGCTGACTGCATAGAATTGAGTATAATAGACTGACATCAATCAGACGAATTGGTAATACAGTGTTATAACCGCAGTATATTATATCAACCGACCAATTTATTTCCCAATTTCCTGAATGAACAAAATGTACGGAGTGATGCAAGTAAATGTATACCTTAAAGGTTAACTAGAAGTACTTAGTGTCCAATATTTGCATATCATTAGCCTAAGTACTGGCTGCATTTGTCACACGAAACTCTGACATTCTCCATGGGGACTGTAGAAAGTCGTAGCTTGTACCGTACGAATGGACCACATTTCTGTACGAACGGATTACTCTTGCGCTCAAAATTTAATTACATGGTGGCGCGTCTACTACATTTACGTCGCAATATCAATGACTTAAACCATCAGGTAAAATGAGTAAGGCTGAAGGAATACGATCTCTCTCAAGAAAACAATAGCGTGATGTCATTTGTGTTTAGTAAATTTGTATAGGATATCGTAACGAGTCCAGATATACTAAGTTTTCAACGTTTGTTTAAGTATACCTGTAATTCACTATAAATATACATGCTAAATACCCTGTAGCAAAAGTATACAGGTATCTAGTGCTGCTTATGGCATCACAACACAGAAGTGGATTTTTGTCTCGTATGGTGAAAATCGACACGCTCAATGACAATGTAATCCACTGCCATGCCTTCTGGTTGAGGTTCACGTTTCCGGAGGTATGTGTGAATCGGGAAAGTGTGTCCAATACGCGATAGGCACATTACCATTGTATCTCTGCGATTTGTTCCATAGAGGAATGTCACTTTCCAACAACGAGAGATAGGGCAGGCCGACAATCAGGGATAGATACGGACAAATATGATAACAGAAATCAGCAATAGCACATACATTAGTTACCCTCGCAAATTAAAACGCATTTCTTTCCACATTCCAGTACCTCTGTTTCTAGCATATGTAAAGTTTGATCAGAATATTTGAACATATAATTGTAATTTGTATATTTTTGAGGTCTGTGTGCGTGCGTGTGTGTGTCTGCGTGAAAGAAAGAGAGAGAGAGGGGCAAGAGATGTCGTTACTGGCAGCATCGGCTCGATTCATGTTAGAAAGAAGTATGTACCTCTAAGTCTAATCTGTTTCAGTTTCTTGCTGTATAAGATTCTTCCATATAATAAAATATGTAAATACACAATGAGGAACCATGGATATGCGCTATGCTCTCTGTTCGATATATATATATATATATATATATATATATATATATATATATATATATATATATATATATATATATATATATATATATCCCAATTAACATTCTCTTCAATATTGTTCCATCCCTTTTGAACTGAGTGCAAAACCGAGTGGATTAACTTGTAGCATCGATTAAATATATGTATATCGTATGCATGCAGATTAATGCCACATCGGTACAATTCCGGTTTTGTAGTGCCGATTAAAGTTCTAGCAATATAATGATATAAAATTGCTAAAACCAACGTTTCGAAGATCAACCTATCTAGACAAATGCAAACGTGTACTACTACTAATTACATGATGAAAGAAAGAAGTATTAAATGATTTAAAGGTATATAAAATAAACTGTGAAGGTGAACACTGCTGACTTTTCAAACTACGGGGAAAATTGTGTTATATAATTAGAAATCATCAGTGCACATTATCATAAAGGTTACAAACAAAAGCTTCCGTCTCAGTGTGGGAGTCAATGCATTCGACAAAAATGTGTTCTACAATCATTGGACATAGTCACAATACTAACAATGCCGGGGTATGCATCACACACCAGATTTAAACTATGTAGGTTCTTCTTCGACGTCTCCTCGTCGATGTTCTTAGTCGCATCGACTCGAACTGTTTTAAATTCGAATTTGTTTTAAACTTGATTCATGCTGTAAAGTTACATATTTAGAAAGCGCAAATGTCCTCTACGTATCGATACGCAATATCAAACTTGCTTCTTCCTCCAACTAGGAAGAAAAAAAGTATATAGTTCTAGATGCTAATGTGACAGAACTATTCTTTGAATAAAATCATACTATTACATTTGAAATCAACCGATCTGTTCAGCATCTCTCCTCAGTTTCAACATACTTAAAGCATTGTATCTGATACTGTTACAAACATTTACTCTCACAGAGTGTGAACTATCATCTAAATCACCCATATATGCCAACACGTAGATGCCTGACGATGTAGCAATAATCGCAATAAATGGTGATTACAGATAAGAAGGTAATTGTAATAGAGTTATAGTTCTTCCAAAGATTCTTATAGTTCAGTTGTTCTTATAGTACACCTTAGCAATGGCTGCCACGAGAATGCGGTTATCGAATTGTGACATAAACTGTGATTCAAGATTTGTTTATACGTTTCTGTTTGTCACATCTTTTTTTCGTTATTGTCAACAGTATATGAATCGTTTCATGTACCACCCTAGCTTTCCGTTGTAGTATTATTTAATACGAGTAAAGTACAGATACAAAATACAAACAAAATCACAAACATGAAAGCAATTTTCCTTGGTATAATGATACTGAACAACAAGCAGACTATTTGGTTGATAGATTCAATTTATCTGTCTGACCTCATCTATCTGAGATGAAATAAATGAAATCACAGTAACAAATATAATGTTGGATCATTTTAAAACAACTTAAAACTATTTCAATGGTAGGTTGTCAAAACCAATGGGATGTCATTAAAACAAAGAAAGTAAGATAGATAGGAAAAATCATGTTTATGAGTTTTCATAAAAAAAAAAAAAATTCGTACCTTAATGAAAAGAAGAAAACGTTTCTTTTCTAATTCGCTATTACATTTGATCTGGTCACATTCTTCCAAATTGAAAAGGAACAATACAAATCACAATATCTTTTCACGTCCGACCTTTTCTTCTTCAGTAATGTCACTTAACTCTTTAGGAATACATCTAACCTTCTAACGCTGGTCTGTACAATCTAAACAAGGAAAATCTATATGCCATAAACTGTTTGTTTCTGAATGAAGAACGCATTTTTTATTTATTATGAAAAGTTTATTTTGGTTGATTACATAATTCATTTCCACTTCAAAGTTGTGAACTGATAAATTTGACCAAAACACTATTCGCTTAAGCACTTTAACTAAAACAATCGAATTCGTATTTCATTTCTGAAATATCATATATTCTGCAGTTTCAGCACTTATAAATTTTCAGCAATATTTAGGTTGATTACATATTTAGTTTAGTTTTAACTATTTTGCTTGTAAACTGAATGTAGTTACCATACCTCATGAACATCTCATGACGACAGAGATATCACATAACGAAACATTACATTTCTTGACGTTTGTTTTGAAAAATGTTTTGTCTTATAATGAACTGGTTAAACTTGCATTTGATTCGGTCAACATTTCCAAATTCAAAAATTAGGAGCCGCTCTCACATTGCCGTTTTAGATCAGACCAGCAGACATTTTCATCTTCATTTAAGTCACTTAAATCTTTCTAAATACATCAGCCTTCTTATAATGGCCCGTGAAATCGAAATGAGGAATCTCCACATTTCCAACAAGGAAATCCCATTCTTTCAACACGGGAACCCCATTTGCTCAATAAAGAAACCCCATATATCCAACAGAGAAACCATGTTATTCCAGTAAGGAAACCGCCTGTGTCCAACAAGAATGTTCCATATGTCCAAAACAGGCAGTTTAGAAAGAATGACTCTTTTGATTGATTGATTGATTGTAATTTTACGGCGCATCAGCATTGTTAGGCTATTTAGCGCCATACAATAAGTTGTATCTAGAATCATTTAAAAGTGGTAACAGGTTTCGTATCGACCAGCCATATAAAACCAGAGCTGAAGGTAAAACGATAAGATGGTAACGGTAATAAATAAAGCTTCCCGATCAATGGGGAATGTAAATGGTGTATGTTAATGAAGACAGATGAAAAGGTATTTAAAATAAAGGACGGTATATACATTACACAAAACTGCTCAAGATGATAACATAAAACTTATAGCTTTGAATACATGTATACTTTGTTCAGGAATTCTATAATACAAGATATGTTCATCGTATCAAAGAGTTCCTTCATGTCATGCACATTGTAATAGTGATCGCGTGTAGGTTGGAGGTCAATACACTCCGTCATAAAACGCTTAACAGTGAATGGTTCATTGCAAGAAATGTACCCTGGTGGGTCTTTTCCTTTTAGTATGTGGGAATAGGTTATATAAGTATGATCAATTCGAATTCTTGCAATGACTACCTCCTCCCAACGGATGGTTCTGTAAGGAGGAGTCCATTCTCCTAGGGTTGACTTGATTGCATGAAGTTTGTTATTCATTGCATCATTCCATGATGCCTGCCACTTCTGACATAAAGACTCTTCGATACTAGGTTTAAAATCAGTATAAGGTATTTTAAAATCCGATGGTTCGTGGGACACGGACATTTTAGCAGCACGATCTACTTTTCATTACCTTAAATGCCAATATGGCTAGGTAACAAACAATATACTATATTGTGGGAGTTACTCAGCTCAGTATTTTTGACGAGACTGTTGGTTAATAATGTTTTCTCCAGTTTTCTATTATGTAGTGACTGAAGTACTGATAGCGAGTCTGAGAAGATGATGCTATTTAAAATACCTTTTCGATAAATTGCAGACCAAGGTCCATTGCTCTGATTTCGGCTGAAAAAATCGATGTACCATTTGGTAAGCGAACTTTTCTTGCGTGTGTTCCACTAACGAAGGCTGCAGAAGCCTTCTCCTCAACCTTTCATCCATCAGTATAAATTCGTGTGTAGTTTTCAAATTGGGTGAGGAGTTCATGATAAGAGTTGTTGAAGATGGAAGGGTTTGTCTCCGATTTTTCCCATCCTGTAACGTAAAAAGTACTTTTGGTTGTTTAAGTAGCCAGGGAGGTGTTTCGGAGATGGACGTTTTCTGATTTTTAGAAAGATCAATTTTGGCAGTGTCAAGGATGGATGATATTCTAATGCCAAAGGAAGGTATGGTGTTTGGTTTATTTTCGTATAAGGGTTTGTGTTTGGGTTGAAAAACAGCCGAAAAAGCAGGGTTCAGAGGGCGTGTTCTTAATTTGAGAGAATATTGTGCGGAAAGCATTTCTCTACGAGGAGATAAAGGTGGTTCGTTTGCGTCAACGGGAAGGCTTTCACACGGGGATGTCTTAAATGATCCTAGAGCGAGTCTTATTCCTTGATGACAAATTGGATCAAGAACCTTGAAATAGGACCTTCTAGCGCAACTATAAACAACGCAACCATAGTCCAGTTTGGAGCGAATAAACGTTCTATACAAATTAAGGATGGCTTTTCTATCAACACCCCAGTCAGTAAGAACTACTACTTTAAGTAGATCTGGAGATTTCAAGCACTTAGCTTTCAAGTTCTTCAGGTGTGGAATAAAAGTCAGTCTTCTGTCGAAGATAATCCCTAAAAACATTGCTTCTTCAACAACTGGAATAGGTGTTCCGTCCAGCGTGAGTTTAGGTTCATCATGACGTCTTCGTAACTGGCAGAAAAGCATACATGCCGTTTTTGATTAAGAGAATTTGAAACCGTTAGTATTGGCCCAGTTTTGAAATTTGTTGATATTTTGCTGTAGTTGTCTCTCAATTGTATGCATTTGCTTTCATCGATAACATATTAGAAAATCATCAACGTATATGGTGCAATCCACAACAGGAGCCAAACACTTGGTGATGGTATTGATTTTGATGTTGAATAGCGTCACAGATAAAATACTGCCCTGGGGCACACCCAACTCTTGATCGTGCATATCAGAGAGGGCGGAGCCCACTCGTACCTTGAATGCTCTGTGTGAGAGAAAGTTTGATATGAAAAAGGGCAGACGGCCTTTTAGACCTAGATCGTGCAGGTCATTTAGTATCACGTACTTCCATGTCGTGTCATAGGCCTTTTCTACGTCAAAGAAAACTGCTACTAAATGTTCCTTCTTGATAAAAGTGTCCCGAAGAAATGTTTCCAGGCTAAGCAGATGATCATTGGTGCTACGACCATAACGAAATCCACTTTGGAAAGGAGATATTAAATTGTTGGTTTCCAAATACCATACAAGCCGAGAACTGATCATTCGTTCCATTGTTTTGCACACGCAGCTCGTCAGTGCAATGGGTCGATAGTTGGTATGATCTGCGCTATTTTTACCTGGTTTGGGAACTGGTATTACTGTTGCTTCTTTACTAAGTTTTGGTACATTACCAGTAATCCATAAATCATTGAAGATTTCCAGAAGAATTGTTAATGATGGTTCTGGAAGGTATTTAAAAAACTGGTAATGTATTTCGTCAGGCCCAGCGGATGTATCATAGGCCTTATTCATAGGTTCCATAAGCTCCAATAGTGAAAACGGTTGATTATAACTTTCTGAGTTATTCGATGTGAATTTCAAGCGTGTCTTTTCTTTTTGAGCTTTTAATCTTCGGAAAGCTTCGGAATAATTAGACGATGAGGACTTTTTAGGGAAACTATTAGCAAGTATATTAGCTATGTCATGTTTGGAATTCAAATTGTTGTTATTTAGTTTCAGATGTCGGAAAGAATTGTGTTTTCACTTTCCATTTATTTTGCGGATCGTGTCCCAAATTTTCTTTACAGAGGTACGAGAATTTAAAGTTCAAACATATTTTCCATGATGATCTTTTACTTTCTTTAATCGTGCGGCGAGATTTGGCACGAACAATACAGTACTTAGTTAAATGTTCGGACGTTGGCCGATTATTAAATTTTTCAGTGCTTCTCGGCGTTGTCTAATGGCTTTTTTACATATTTTGGTGAACCATGGTTTTTGGGTTCTTTTACAGTTCGGTGATGACTTAGGAATGGATTCCTCTGCAATGTCAATTAAGACAGTGCTAAAATATCGAATAGAGTCATTGTCGTTTAGAACGGTATCACTGTTAAGCCTAGTCGTACAAAGTGTTTCAAACTTGGACCAGTCGGCCTTATTTCAGTTCCATTGTGGAATTGCGTCATCGATTGTAGAGTTAATATTTTCAAGGGAGATTGGAAAGTGATCACTGCTGTGAAGGTCTTTAGCGACCTTCCAATTATAATCCAAAAGTATCGAAGAAATGCAAATTGTCAAGTCGATGCATGTGTATGTACCCTTGCATGGGTGCAACTACGTCGCAGATTTGGTGTTATATAGACACAAAATCGTGTCTAGAAATGAAGTGTTCTACTTTGTGGCCTCTGTCACCTATGTGATTTGATCCCCATAAAATGTTATGGGCATTAAAATCCCCGAGTAAAACAAATGGCGCGGGAAGTTGTTGAACAAGTTGGTGTTTAGTGGTATGTAAATAGAACGAAAGATAATCACTAGATGCAGAGTGACACTTACAGCAATGGCTTGCAAATTTGTGTTTCAAGGGATGACGTTATCTGGGGCTCTATTGTTCACAGCAATAGAAACTCCTCCTGAGTCCCTGTCAACATTCTATAAGTAGGTGTTAAACAGGGAGTAGTTTTTGATGGTGTTCTTAGTTAGAAGTTTAAAGTGGAGATTGTGGAGCTAGGTTAGACCTTTCGCAGAGACAATCTGTATGGTTATTTCTCTGGAGGAAGTACGGGTATTATTTATTTGTTAGGTCCGGAGTCTCCTTGAAAACATGGAGCAGTTTCTTCTGCATCCATGCTCTCAATATCTCCAAACCCTTTATAGAGTTTAATGGGGTCATCTGACCCATTTTGCTGCCTATTTCCTTGAGACTTGTTTTTGTTCCTTGGTGACTTCGGTGGTGGGGTATTATTGAAGGTTGTTTGAGTTGATGCCGTGTTTTTGTGTACTTGGTAATGGGAGGTGTTAGAGCTTGATGATGAATCGGGTGGATCTGTCTGTGCGTGAGTGTCCTTCTTTGTTTTGGGATTGCTTTGTACTACATTGTAGAAGGATGGGCCAGGAAGGGATGTTTTTGGCTGTAAAAGTTTTCTGGCCTCTGGATAGGGTATGTTAGATGTGAACTTTGTGCTCTGTTTCCTTCTCCTGTTTCCAGGTATCACAGTCCTTGGAATTGGCGTGATGCTCCTTTCCACAGTTGACTCGATGCGGAGTTGCTTTACACTCCGATTCCTGATGAGAATGGTCTCCGCATCGGCCACATATTTGGCTTTTGAGCATCGGTCTTCATGATGGCCATATGTCTGACACTTATAGCATCGAAGGGGGTTTGGTATGTATACATCAACCTTTACTTGCAATAAGCCAATTTTGATCACTCTGGGTACTGTTGGTTTGTTGAAGGTGAGCACAAAGGTGTTGGTGTATTGCAGATTGCTGTTACGTTTAATACGTATTCTACGGACTGCAGTGACACCTTCATTTTTCATCCCCTCAATGATATCCGTGTCGCTGACTCCAGCCAAGTCCCGATAGCGAATCATGCCTTTGGACGTATTGAGTGTTGTGTGGGCGAATGAGGAGACAGAATATCGAAGAAAGTTTTCATTTTCTTGATATTTTCTGTTTGACCTCGTTCCTCACACTCAAGAAGAAGGCAGCCCGATTTCAACTTTTTAACACTTTTTGGCGTACTGATCCATCCTATTATTGTCTTTTGAATCACAAAGGGAGAGAGTGCGGTAAGCAGTTTTGAGGCATCTTTAGATTGTATAACCATGTAGCGTGGAAATGAATCCACACTACATGGTTCGTCATCTGAGTTGATCCAGTTCTTGTTCGTTTATTTTGATATATTTTTAATTCTCCATATTGGTTTGATTAAATTGCAGCACCCGTGCTCCCCGCCCACCAAGGGGACACTTTTCAAGTGCCAGGGATACACAGATGTTATTCTCAGTAGGCAAAATCACCTCCAGATTCATCACGTAGGGTACACTGTCGGTAAAATTACCCCCGGATTGACCTGTTAAACCACCGCTTTCAAAGACTTGTTAAAGGGACAGTTAAAGGGACCTTTTTTGAACATTTTATATAGCTGGTAGCATATTTGCAGGCACATATTATTAGGACAGCTTTGGACAATTGTCAGCTTTTGTGATGAATGCAACCAACCACTCACTTTAACTACATATGATACAACTTTATGAAAGTGTTAAACATGTCATGTCTATTTGTTGACGATAACCTAACCGTAATGACAAATATAAGGTTGAGTGATTGTAATTTTACGGATCATCAGCACTGTAAGGCTATTTAGTGCCAGACAAAAGGTTATATGTATGATTATTTGATAGCGATAAAAGATTTCTTTTCGACCAGCGATAGAAATATCAAACAATTAAAAGCAAAATGATAAGACGGTAGGAGTCATATATAAAGATTCCCGATCAACGGGGAATGTAAATGGTGTGCGTTAATGAAGATTTAGATGAAAAGGTATTGAGTATAAAGGACGGTATACACATTACATATAAATACGCAAGGTGATAGCATAAAGGTTATATCTAAGAAAAAAATGTTTACTTCTTTGAGGAACTCCAAAATAAATGGGACTTTTATTGTATCAAAACGTTCCTTCATGTCATCCACATTATAGTACTGAACGCGCGTAGGTTGGAGGTCGAAACGCTATCATAAAGTACTTAACAGTGAATGGCTCATTCCAAGAAACGCACTTAGGTGGGTCTTCCCCTTTTAGCATATGGGAGTGGGTTATATAAGCATGACTAATTCTAATTCTTGCATTGACTACCTCCTCCCTACGGATGGTTCTGTAGGAAGGAGTCCATTCTCCTAGGGGTGGCTTGATGGCATGAAGTTTGTTATTCACTGCATCAATCCATGATGCCTGCCACTTCTGACTTACAGACTCTTTGATACTAGGTTTAAAATCAGTATACGGTATTTTAAAATCCGATGGTTTGAGGGAAAGGGCCATTTTAGCATGGCGAACTGCTTTTTCATTGCCTTTAATTCCAATATGGCTGCGTAACCAACAGTATACTATATTGTGGGAGGTACTCAGCTAAATAGTTTTCATAAGAATATTGGTTAATAATGGATTTTCCAGTTTTCTATTGTGTAGTAACTGAAGTATCGATAGTGAGTCTGAGAAGATGATGCTATTTAAAATACGTTTGTTTTCGATAAATTGCAGAGCAACATCTATTGCTCTGAATTCGGGTGAAAAAATCCATGTACTATTTGGTAAGCGAACTTTTCTAGTGTGTGTTCCACTAACGAAGGCTGCAGCAGCCTTTTCCTCAACCTTTGATCAATCAGTATAAATTCTTGTGTAGTTTTTAAATTGGGTGAGTAGTGCATGGTAAGAGTTGCTGAAGATGGAGGGATTTGTCTCAGATTTTTTTTACATCGTGTAGTGTAAAGAGAACATTTGGCTGTTTAAGTAGCCAGGGAGATGTTTCGGAGGTGGATGTTTTTAGAATTTTCCGAAGTTCAAATTTATACTGTCAAGGCTGGATGATATTCTAACGCCAAAGGAAGGTATGGCGTTTGGTTTATTTTCGTACAAGGTTTTGTATTTGGGTTGAAAAACAGCCAAAAAAGCAGGATTAAGACGGTTTGATCTTAATTTGAGAGCAAACTGTGAGGAAAGCATTTCTCTACGATGTGATAAATGTGGTTCGTTTGCTTCAGCGAAAAGGTTTTCACATGGGGATATTTTAAATGCTCCCAGAGGGAGTCTTTTTCCTTGATGATGAGATCGGTCAAGCATCTTCAAATATGACTTTCTGGCTGAACCATAAACAACGCAACGATTAGTCCAGTTTGGAGCGTATAAACGTGCTATAGAAATTGAGGATGACCTTTCTATCAGCACCCCAGTCAGTGTGCGCTACTACGTTGATTTCAAGCATTTAGCTTTCAAGTTCTTTAAGTGTGGAATGAAGGTCATTTTGTTTTGTCGAAGATACTATCTAGAAATTTTGCTTCCTCAACAACTGTGTTTCGAATATGTAATTAAATTGGTTGTGTGTTAGTTTTACATTCTATTTTTTTAAAATTTTGTTTCATCATATTTTATTGTAATGATAAGTTTCATTGGATTTGAATCTCTTTTCCGAAAATTGGCTTGACCCGATGAGATCTTAACGTTCCTTTAGCACTATTTTTAGCTCATAGATTTTGTACACATCGAGTGATAACGATTGGCTATTGCCAAGGTCATTTCTGCCCGCATGTTAGCTGAATTGTAAAGTCTTTTTTATATATTTTCAGTGTGAGAATTTGGTTCTTAGATAGGGCTATTGTAGCTACGTGACAATTCTCATTTATTTTTTTTATTGCGCTGTTCAAATTAGTAAATCACGTAGCCTGTCACGTGAAGCACCATGTGATCTAAAATCGCCGCTTTAAACAGACACTCTCTTGTAGATTTAGTGAGTTGTATTTTAAACCTTGAGGGCTCAAGAGGTTTCAATTGTTGTTGCCAGATTGTTTTGAAGTTCATATATTTTTGGGAATTTAATAATTTATTCTCTAGAAAACTAAACAAGTGTACTTTTTTTTATAAAAGTTCTGGGAGAAAGAAATTCAGTGGAAATTCATTCTGGAGTTTAACGGAAACATTATAAACTGTGATTCAATTGAGGATCTGTTACCATCAGGACAGACGTCATCTGACGTCATCGCATCCATATTGGAATTTTATCGAGATTCGAACCCGGATTCAATTAGAACTGTTTAGTTATAGAACTTATAGAATTTATATTTTTTATATTTTTTCAATCTTAGAATTTAATTTTGGATTATATTCACAAACCGTAAATCCTATTTCTAATTTTTAGATTGTTTTCTAGGGAAATAAATTATTTTGTTCAAATTTACAAAGCTTTTAGGCTTCACTCTTTTCTCTTGTTACCTTCGTACGAGCCTACACGTAACAACTGCTATAGGTGTTCCGTCCAGAGTGAGTTTAGCATCGTAATGGTGTCTTTGTAACTGAGAGAAATGCATGCATACTGCTTTTGACTTTGACAATTTGAAACAATTTGAAACCCTGGTATTGGCCCAATTTTTGAATCTTGTTTATATTTTGTTGTAGTTGTCTTTCGATTGTATGCATGTGCTTTGATGATAACATATTAGTATATCGTCAACGTATAGAGAACACTCCACACTAGGAGCAAGACACTTGGTGATGCTGTTAATTTTGATGTTGAAAAGCGCGACAGATAAAATACTGCCCTGGGAACATCCATCTCTTACTCGTACATGTGTGAGAGGGTAGAATCCACTCGTACCTTGAATTCCATGTTTGAGAGAAAGTTTGATATAAAAGAGGGCAGACAGACTTTTAGACCCAGATCGTGCAGGTATTCAGTATCCCGTATATCCACGTCGCGTCATAGGCCTTTTCTAAATTAAAAAAAACTCCCACTACTTCCTGATAAGTGTCGCGAATAAATATTTCTAGTCTAACCAGATGGTCATTGGTGCTGCGGCCATATCGAGGGACACTTTGAAAAGGAGATATTAAATTATTAATCTCCAAGTACCTTACAAGCCGAGAATTGATCGCTCGTTCCACTGTTTTGCACACACAACCTGTCAGTGCTATGGGTCGATAGTTGGTAGGATCTGTGCTATCTTTACTTGGTTTGGGAACTGGTATTACTGTCCCTTCTTTCCAAATCTTAGGTACATTACCGTTTAGGATTTAGGATTTTCAAAAGAGATATTAATGATGATTCTGCACGGTGTTTCAAAAACTGGTAATGCATTTCGTGAGGCACGGCGGATGTATCATGGGTCTTGTTTCAAGCGTCTATAAGCTTTCAGTAGTGAGAACAGTTGGTTATAACTTTCCGAGTGGTTGGATGTGAATCTTAAACGTGACGTTTCTTTTTGATTTTTTAATCTTCGGAACGCTTCTGAACCATTAGATCGTCTGCTTTCTTTGATCGTGCGGCGAGCTTTGGCCTGGAGAATACTGTACTTACTTAAATTTTCGGGCGTCGGACGATTGTTAAATTTTCTCAGTGCTTTTCGGCGTTGTCTAACGGCCTCTCTACATTCTATGGTAACCCAATGTTTCTGGGTTCTTTTACAGTTCGGTGAGGACTTGGGAATGGATTCTTCTGTAATCTCGATTAAAATAGAAGTAAAATGCTGAATAGAGTCATTAACGTTGAAAAGGGTATCCTCATTCATTCTAGTTTTACAGAATGTTTCAAACTTGGCCCAGTCAGCCTTCTTTATATTCCATTGTGGAATTGAGTCATCAATTGTGCAATTAATATGTTCAGGGGAAATTGGAAAGTGATATCTGCTGTGAAGGTTATCAGCGACCTTCCAATCATAGTCGAGAAGCAGCGAAGGAGAACAAATTGTTAAATTAAAACACGTGTATGTACCAGTTCCTGGGTGTAAGTTCGTCGGAGATTTGGTGTTATATAGACACAAATCGTGTCTAGAAATGAAGTGTTCTACTTTGTGGCCTCTGTCACTTATGTGATTTGATCCCCAGACATTGTTATGGGGATTAAAATCCGTTATGGGGATTAAAATCCTCGAGTAATCCAAATGGCGCAGGAAGTTGTTGACTTGCAAATTTGTGTTTAAAGGGATGACATTATCAGGGGTCCTATTGTTTACAAGAAAAGAAACCGCTCCTGAGGCCTTGTCAATATTTTTAAAGTAGGTGTTAAATAGGGAGTAGTTATTAAGTGTGATGTTGTCCGTATGTTTGAAGAATGTTTCCTGCAGGCATAGTACTGCCAGATGATGTTCATTTAGAAGCAGAAGATTGTCATTGTAGCTGGTTTTACGTCCTCGACAGTTTCATCGTATGATCTTGTTCTTCATTATTAGTTTAAAGTGGAGATTATGGAGTTAGGTTAGATCTTTTGCGGGGGAAATCTATATGGTTATTTTTCCAATCAATACACGAACTCCCGTTTCGATGATTGTTTTCCATTACCGTGTTGAAGAGAACTAATTGTTCCGATTATTTTGCAGGATGCAATTAATACGCAGGGCCTAATTCACATTTGTTGACAAGTCTGAAATTAAGAGTTGGTTCTAACTCACAGGTTTGAGATTGTTATTCCTCGCAATACTGAAAAACCGTAAAGTTTAGTCATTGATTTTCCATCAGAAACAGATGCATTTACTCGCGCTTTTCTCATGTTGCTAATGATTTTCTGTCCACATAATTCATTTCCACTTCAAAATGTGTGCACTGATATATTTGACCAAAAAACTATTCGCTTAAGCAATTTAACTAAAATAATTGGATTGGGATTTCATTTCTGAAATATCATATGGTCCGCAGTTTCAGCACTTATAAATTTTCTGGTAATATTTAGGTCTGACAGCTGACTTTTAATAGTCATTAAACTTTGATACGAGCGATGATTGCATAAATTATCTTATGTAAATAGTGCACGTGGTAAATAGAACAATAGCGGTATTTTTCCGCTTTATGTATTTGAAGTACCAGGTGAGCATTGAACACAACATACGTGACTAGCATCACCTATTAAATTGATTCGCAAAACAAAACTTTGAAAAACTATTATGTACTGGTATGCGGTAGAGTTTTACGGCCACCTCAGCACAATATTGGCTATATGGTGCCAATTTAAGGTGAAGTTCAAAAAATGTAAAACAAATAGATTGAATAAATATTTAGGAATACAAAACCATCCAAATAAATGTAAACAAGCAGTACACCAAGATTAAATATGAAATGCAAGGATGTTAAAATTCTGTAAAATGTATATAAATAAATGACGGCGGTGAGAAATATGAAACCCTAAATATATGGTCAAAAGTTGTTACATACACTGCTTTCAGTTAATAAAATTCAAGATTTTCACGGGCGGTGTATCTCATACCCTTTCTTCATACATTTAGCTTCAAAATGCTTCTCTCTCATAAGGCGGAATTCGAGAACTATGACGTGAATGTCTTCCACTGTTATTGGAGAGTCACATGGTGTGCATTATGGTCGAAGTTCACCCTTCAGAAGGCATGCATGTACCAGATATGAACGAGAGGTATTGAATGCCTTATGTGCGCCGTACAACAAAATGTCTTTAGTAGTAAATAATACATTTGTGCGTCACTTCAAAATACTTCCCATGCACTTAAATACACTTTTTCAGTTTGATGATCCCATTATGAAATGCCATTGTGTATTCGTTTTGAGTATTTTTAACCAACATTTGTATTATTAACCACCCTAATTTATCTTTCATTATCTAACTGCACTATATACACGCCAATGACATTCCTAGTTGATCGGGGATCTTCGTATATTTTCACCTTACTATATTTGTATTGTTGTACTGTTATTTTAGTTGGTAATAAAACTCTTTGATATATATTTTAGGATATAACCTTTTTTTGCAGCGCTATATAGCTTTACAGGGATGTAGCGCCGTAACATCAACAACCAACCCCAATCAATCAATCCTTATTCATTTTATGGCATGTTTTTCATATACTGGAATAATCCACTTTCAACTGTAAGTGGGGTTTCAAATCGTCTACCCACAGCAAATTGTGGATAATGGGGTTGAGCGAAAAAATCACATGGACCTAAATAAGGCTTGTTTTCATGATATGATAAACTTTCGATGATGTGCTCCTTTAGAGATCTTTTTAACAGCCCTAATGTAAGCACACTTGTGTGGCCACGGAGGATATGCTTACCTCGGGTACCTGTGCGCAATACTAGTTGTTGGGAACACTTTGGGGTCGTGAAACTGCCTGATGACGCTACCAAACTCAAACACAGGTGTGTAGTTGGTTGGTTGGTTGATTGAATTTTTTACGGCGCACCAGCACTATGAGGCTATTTAGCGCCATATAAAAGGTTATATCTTTCATTATTTAAAAGTGGTAAAAGATTACGTATCGACCAGCGATACGAAACCAAACAGTTGAAGGTAAAACGATAAAATAGTAACGGTGATAAATAAAGATTCCAGATCAACGGGGAGTGTAAATGATGTATGACAACTAAAACAGATGAAAGGTAATTAAAATCTAACGACGGTATATATATAGCACATAAAACTGTTTAAGGTGATAGCATAAAAGCTATAACTTATGATAAATATTTACTTCCTTCAGGAAGTCTATAATATAAGAAATGCTAACTGTATCAAAGAGTTCTCTAATGTCATGCACATTGTAATAATGATTACGCGTAGATTGGAGGTCGAAACACTCCAACATAAAGTGCTTAACAGTGAATGGTTCATTGCAAGATATGCACTCTGGTGGGTCTTCTCCTTTTAGTATATAGGAGTGGGTTAAATAAGTATGGCCGATTCGAATTCTTGCAACGACTACCTCCTCCTTACGGACGGCTCTGTAGGAAGGAGTCCATTCTCCTAGGGTTGGCTTGATGGCATGAAGTTTGTTATTCACGGCATCATTCCATGATGCCTGCCATTTCTGACGTAAACATTCTTTGATACTACGTATAAAATCCGTATACGGTGTATTAAAATGAGATGGTTCTAGTGATAGAGCCATTTTAGCAGCGCGGTCTGCTTTGTCATTACCTTTAATTCCAATATGGCTGGGTAACCAACAGTATACTATATTGTGGGAGGTACTCAGCTCAGTATGTTTCAGGAGAACATTAGCTAATAATGGATTCTCCAGTTTTCTATTATGTAGTGACTGAAGTACTGATAGTGAATCGGAGAAGATGATGCTATTTAAAAATACGCTTGCTTTCAATATATTGCAATGCAAGGTCTATTGCTCTGATTTCAGCTGAAAAAATGGATGTACCATTTGGCAAGCGAACTTTTGTTGTGTGTTTTCCACTAACGAAGGCTGCAGCAGCCTTTTCCTCATCTTTTGATCCATCAGTATATATTCTTGTATAATTTTCAAATTGGGCGATTAGTTCATGGTAAGAGTTGTGGAAGATGGAAGGGTTTGTCTCCGATTTTTTTCCATCGTGTAATGTGAAAAGTACCTTTGGTTGTTGAAGTAGCCAGGGAGGTGTTTCGGAGACGGTCGTTTTCAGAATTTTTGAAAGATCAATTTTGGTACTGTCAAGGCATGGTAATATTCTAATGCCAAAGGTAGGTATGACGTTTGGTTTATTGTCATATAAGGTTTTATATTTGGGTTCAAAAACAGCCGAAAAAGCAGGGTTCAGAGGGTTTGAGCTTAATTTGAGAGCATACTGTGCAGAAAGCATTTCTCTACGTTGTGGTAAAGGTGGTTCGTTCGCTTCAACGAGTAGGCTTTCACACGGGGATGTCTTAAATGCTCCCAAGGCAAGTCTTATTCCCTGATGATGAATTGGGTCTAGCATCTTCAAATAGGACTTCCTAGCTGAACCATAGACAACGCAACCATAGTCTAGTTTCGAGCGAATAAATGTTCTGTATAAACTGAGTATGACTTTCCTATCAGCACCCCAGTCGGTGTGCGCTATTACTTTAAGTAAGTCTAGAGACTTCAAGCATTTAGCTTTCAAATTCTTCAGGTGTGGAATAAAGGTCAGTTTTCTGTCGAAGATAATACCTAAGAATTTTGCTTCCTCAACAACTGGAATAGGTGTTCCGTCCAGCGTGAGTTTAGGTCCATCATGATGTCTTCGTAGCTGACAGAAATGCATACATACAGTTTTTGATTTCGAGAATTTGAAACCGTTAGTATTGGCCCAATTTTGAATCTTGTTGATATTTTGCTGTAATTGTCTTTCAATTGTATGCATGTGCTTGGATCGGTAACATATTAAAAAGTCGTCAACATATAGGGAGCAATCCACACCGGGAGTCAGACACTTGGTGATGCTATTAATTTTTATGTTGAAAAGCGTCACCGATAAAATACTGCCCTGGGGCACACCCATCTCTTGATCGTGCATATCAGAGAGGGTGGAGCCCACTCGTACCTTGAATTCCCTGTCTGAGAGGAAGTTTGATATGAACGAGGGCAGTCGGCCTTTTAGACCCAGATCGTGCAGGTCATTTAGTATTCCGTACTTCCACGTTGTGTCATAGGCCTTTTCCAAATCAAAGAAAATCGCTACTAAGTGTTCCTTCTTGATAAAGCGTCGCGAATAAATGTTTCCAGTCTAACCAGATGATCATTGGTACTACGACCATAACGAAAGCCACTTTGGAAAGGAGATATTAAATTGTTGGTTTCCAAATACCATACAAGCCGAGAATTGATCATTCGTTCCATTGTTTTGCAAACGCAGCTAGTTAATGATATAGGTCTATAGTTGCTAGGATCTGCGCTATCTTTGCCTGGTTTGGGAATTGGTATTACTGTTGCTTCTTTCCAAATTTTTGGTACATTACCAGTAATCCATAAATCATTGAAGATTTCCAGAAGAACTGTTAAGGATGGTTCTGGAAGGTGTTTCAAAAACTGGTAATGTATATCGTCAGGCCCAGCAGATGTATCATGGGCCTTATTCAAAGATTCCATAAGCTCCGACAATGAAAACGGTTGGTTATAGCTCTCTGAGTTATTCGATGTGAATTTCAACCGTGTTTTTTCTTTATGAGCTTTCAATCTTCGGAAAGCTTCTGAATAATTAGACGATGAGGAATTTTTGGAGAAACAATCAGCAAGTACATTAGCTATTTCTTGTTTGGTATTGAAATTGTTATTATTTAGCTTCAGATGTCGGAATGAATTGTATTTTCCCTTCCCATTTATTTTGCGGATCGTGTCCCAAACTTTCTTTATTGAGGAACGAGAGTTTAAAGTTGAAACATATTTTTTCCATGATGCTCGTTTACTTTCTTTAATTATGCGGCGAGCTTTGGCCCGAACAATACGGTACTGAGTTAAGTTTTCGGGCGTTGGACGATTATTAAATTTTTTCAGTGCTTCTCGGCGTTGTCTAATGGCTTCTTTACATTCTTTAGTGAACCACGGTTTTGGGTTCTTTTACAATTCGGCGAGGACTTAGGAATAGATTCTTCTGCAATCTCAATTAAGACGGATGTAAATTGTCGAATAGGATCAATATCGTTTAGGACGGTATTCCTGTTAAGTCTAGCTGTACAAAGTGTTTCAAACTTGGTCCAGTCAGCTTTCTTTAAATTCCACTGTGGAATCGTGTCATCAATTGTAACGTTGGTGTTCTTAAGAGAGATTGGAAAGTGATCACTGCTGTGAAGGTCATCAGCGACCTTCCAATTATAATCCAAAAGTAGTGAAGGAGAACAAATTGTCAAGTCGATACATGTGTATGTACCAGTTCCTGGGTGCAAGTACGTCGGAGATTTGGTATTAAATAGACACAAGTCGTGTCTAGTAATAAAATCTTCGACCCTTTTGCCCCTGTCGCTTATGTAATTTGATCCCCATAAAATATTATGGGCATTAAAATCACCGAGTAAAACAAATGGTGCAGGAAGTTGTTGAACAAGCGTGTCTAATTCGTTTGGTAATAAGTTGGTGTTTGGTGGTATATAAATAGAACAAAATGTAATCACTCGATGTAGAGTGACACTCACAGCAATGGCTTGCAAATTTGTGTTTAAAGGGATGACGCTATGTGGGGCTCTATTGTTCACAGCAATAGAAACCCCTCCCGAGGCCCTGTCAACGTTCTGTAAGTAGGTGTTAAACAGGGAGTAGTTTTTAAGTGTGATGTTGTCCGTATCTTTTAAAAAGGTTTCCTGAAGGCATAGTATTGCAGGATCATATTCGTTTAAAAGCAGGAGAATATCATTGTAATTGGCTTTAAGTCCTCGACAATTCCATTGTATGATCGTGTTCTTCATTATAAGTTTAGATTGGAGATTTTGGAGCTAGGTTAGACTTTTCGCGGAGAGAATCTATATGGTTATTTCTACGGAGGAAGTACGGGGATGATTTTTTTGTTAGGTCTGGAGCTACTTTGAGAACATGGAGCAGTATCTTCTGCATCCATGCTCTCAATGTCCCCAAACCTGTTATAGAGTTTGATGGGGTCTTCTGACCCCTTTTGCTGCCTATTTCCTTGTGATCTGTTTTTGTTCTTTGGTGATTTCTGTTGTTGAGTATTATTGAATGTTGTTTGGGTAGATGCCGTGGTTCTTTGTGCTTGGTAATGGGGGGTGTTAGTGCTTGATGTTGACTCGGGTGCATCTGTCTGCGTTTGAGCGTCCTTCGTTGCCTTGGGATTGTTCTTCACTACAGTGGAGAAGGATGGGCCAGGAAGAGATGTTTTTGCCTGTACAAGCTTTCTGGCCTCTGGATAGGGAATGTTGGATGTATATTTAACCCTCTGTATTTCCTTCTCCTGTTTCCAGGTATCACAATCCTTGGAATTGGCGTGGTGCTCCTTTCCACAGTTGACACAATGCGGAGTGGCTCTACACTGAGATTCCTGGTGAGAGTGATCTCCGCATCGGCCACATATTTGGCTTCTTGAGCAGCGGTCTTCATGATGACCATATTTCTGACACTTATAACATCGAAGTGGATTTGGGATGTACACATCAACCTTCACTTGCAGAAAGCCAACTTTGACCACTCTGGGTACTGTTGGCTTGTTGAAGGTGAGTATAATGGTGTTGGTGTCCTGCAGTTGTTGTTACGTTTAATACGTATTCTACGGACTGCAGTGACACCTTCGTTTTTCATCCCTTCAATGATATCCGTGTCGCTGACTCCAGCCAAGTCACGACAGCGAATCACGCCTTTGGACGAATTGAGTGTTGTGTGGGCGAACGAGGTCACTGGAATATCGAAAAATGTTGTCATTTTCTTGAGGTTTTCTGCTTGACCTCGTCGCTCACACTCGACAAGTAGGCAGCCCGATTTTAACTTTTTAACACCTTTTGGTGTTCCAATCAGTCCCATAATTGTTTTCTCGATCACAAACGGAGAGAGTACATTAAGCGGTTTTGTGGCATCTTTAGACTGTATAACCATGAAGCGTGGAAATGAATCCACACCACATGGTTCGTCATCTGAGTCAGATCCAGTTTTGGTACGCTTGAGTTGATTTTTTTTGGAAATATCCATGTTGGTGTATTTAAAATTCAGCACCCGTGCTCCCCGCCCACCAAGGAGCCCAACAAGGGGACACTTTTCAAGTGTCAGGGATACACAGATGTTATACTCAGTAGGTAAATTCACCTCCTGATTCATCCCATCAGACATACTCAGTCGGTAAAATTACCTCCCAATTGACCCGTTGAGCCACCGCCTTCTAGGAAGTCTTCTAAGACTTGGAAAAGGGAAAGTTAAAGGGATAGAATGTAGGGGCAACGGTGGTATCAAGAGAGATACAACGAGAAAGATAAAGAAAGTGAGCGAGAAATAAAGACCTCCTAGGGCTCGGCGTGACCAGCCGATTTGTCGAGACCGGGCCCATCCCGACCACCCGTCTAGAAGAAGTAGAGGCCAAAGTAGTGTATTGCATCGGAAAGCCTCTGCTCAACTACCAGGATCCTTTCCTCCTCCGACACGGGTCGCAACCCACGGCAAACAGGTTGCCTCTACTTAGTCGCCTCTTACGACACGTAGCGAGGCACGTCGGGCCAATTCTACAACCCCGGACCCGCAGGGGGGACAGGTGTGTAGAGGACAGGCCATTTGCATAGAAAAATAATGCGCAGAAAGCTATGGACAGTCTGGTTACGTCCAATGTTTTGTGGTGTCTGCTTTTTTTCTCAAATACAATTTTTCCCTTGAATTCGGGTAATGAAAGAAAATCTATATTTAATCACCTGTGAAAAATACATTCAAAAGTCTCTGGTCATTTAACCAGGGTCTGTTTTTGATCTGCTGTCCAAAATTGCACAAACCATTCTGTGGTTGAAATCATTCGTCAGTACAATAAAAACCGGCTAACGAATCAATGGTCGTGATAATAGAAATACTTACAGTCTGCATCTTGCCACATCATCAAATGGTCCCTTCGCAGCATTCTTTTTCCGTCCATCTTCCTTGAATTTGTGGCCATCTTTAAAACGATGAAAACACCGGAAAATTGTAGGATATAACAGAGAATTACATTTGTAAACCTTATCCAAGTCGGACTTGATATCAACCGTTGAGGACCGAAACAGCGTTCGGATCTTACCGCGTTTTCTTTTTCAATAGCCGATTTGTTCTCCTTCTCCGACATTTTGTCGTTACCGTCATTGACCGATGTTACGTCACATTTATATATCTGCAGTTTTCCAGGTCATGATATTTGTAAATCAAAAACATCGGCATTAACGCTGTTGGCAGGTTCAATGGTTTATTCTATACGAGGTATACTACTCAAATAGTGGGGTTTTAAGTTTGTTTATTTTTCAAGCCACATAGATTTGCTGAATAATACAATATTTATTAAGTCCGTATATGGACACTTCCAGTCAAAACACGGATGGTAGGGCAGCTTTGAGAGCTTTATGTACTCTTTCGTTACCGTTTATGCCAATGCGACTATACAGCCAACAGTACAGAATATGTTTCCCAGATTCTATGAAAACGGCATATTTCTGTAATATCTGGGCTATTAACGAGTTGTCCGACTTAAGACTAAGGCTTTCAATGTGGAAAGTGAATCCCAAAAATTAGGTAATTTGTTGGGTCCTTTGTAGAGATTTAGCCGTAGTTTCTGCTGTACAATTTTAACTGGTTAGAACTCGTGTCATGTGTTGCTGCAATTGTAGCTGGAACAAATTTTGTCTCCATCTTTCAAAACCGTATTTCATTTACTTGTTTCTGGAAAAGGAGGCGATTTGTTGAATACGTTTTGAATTCGAAAAAGTCAAATATATTGGGAAGTTTTCGTAGGGAAATAGGCACAATACCACCTCAAAGTCCTAGATTTGTTCTATGTGCGGGATGCTGCTCTGCAATAGTGGATCTGATGTTCTAAACTTAGCCTGTAGTTTTCACTCCACACATTTTGCAAAATATGGTACGATGTTGTGGGTTTAAGGCCATTTCTCTGCACACGATAGGCTACATTGGGCACCCATTATACCTAGCGAAGGAAGAACCAGGGAAACCTCGGGTAAGAACTAACCCTCGGGAGGCTACTGGTAAGCTTTCTCACATACCCACACTGGCCGAGTCTGTTGCTAAGAATTTAAACAATATTTTAAGTCAGTATATTGAATATTTCATTCGAAAAACGAATGATTGCAAACTCGTTTATCGGCGCTTTATTCAGTCTTTACATGAATACCAATGTGTCTCGGCAGTTAACAATAAACAAACATTTGTAAGAAGTTTGAGCAGGCTTTCTGGGATAGTAGCTGGCTGTCAGATTTAAGAGTTTCCAAACGAATCCAAACATGTACAAATGTATCTATGTAGCATTTTATAGGACCACCAAAAAATATTGGCTATGTGTAGCCCACAAGACGTAACGTTTGAAAAAACGTCAGGTTTAAATGTCCGATTAGTGATCAGCACAATACCATCTCATCTCTCCGGGATGTTCTATATGAGAGATACCACTCTCCTATAGTTGATATGGTGTTCTTAATTTTTGTGATTTTTAATTTCACATATCTTGCAAAGTATGACTAACATGCTGCTTATCCAATATTTGAAGTCAGGATATGGATATCTTTTATCTTCTCTATCAGTACTGTTGACAACTATGCTCTGGCAGTCAACCATTCAGAAACCTTTCAACATGGTTGACTGTACTTCCCTGCAATCTGACTCCACATTAAAAATCTGATATTAGAGATACCAGAAGATGTCATCATTTATCGGGGAGTTTGGACATACAGCTTGTTAATGATAAGGGAAGATAGTTGTAGGGGTCGGATCTGTACTATCCAGTTTGGGGTACTTTGTATCATCGTTGTTTCTTCCCAAGACTGCCGGGAGTCGGCAGTTTCCCCAGTTGTGTTGCTAATCTTAAGCAATGTAATGACAGCTCTGAGGTATTTGAGAAGTTGACAACGGATATCATCTGGACCTTATCAAGTGTTATGACCTCGATCAAGAGAGTCTTACAACTCTTGTAACTCTGAGAGTGAAAGAGGTCAGAAATGTGGGATGTCTGATCTCACGATCCATTTGGTGTTTTGGTTATCGTGATCTAGATCGTGATCTAGGAGATGATTGACCACGGTGATACTGACCGTATTGAGCAAACAAGAAAATAACATGAAATTAATGAATAGAATAAGAGATCTGAGTAAGGATATTTAATAGAACATCACAAGCCCCTGTATGTAAAATACAAAAATTACGTAGACAAAATTAAATTGAAAATGTTACTTGAATGATTCACTTTCTCTTAGAAATTGAGTTACTAAATTTATGCGATTTTCAATTGGCCGTTCTTTTATGGATAAAACAAATTTCATTACATAATCAAGCGATCCATCGAACTCAAATTGCCGACATGTCAGCATCACCTGGTTGCTTTCAGTCTTTTCCAAATCACTGTTCGTGATCGGTTGGCGTTGCCATATTTCTATCCTTCTCTCCCGTTCTTCCTTCCAACCTCTTTGGATCATCAACCATCTTGGTTGTAGACTGCGGTCTTTTCCACTGTGCAGTACAGGTATGGAGCTATGTTTCCTTCAAATAAATATAACACCCAACCTTAATACATGTCAGCTTTTTCTTTCTGGGATCAAACAATATTCCCATTCTTTTTTAAGTCCGATATCGTCTATCGTAATTCAACAAAACTAAGATATGGTCAGTTTGCATCCTAATACTCACTCACAACCATATTGCTATAAATTAATATCTTTTCTGGCTGCTCCTCGCATTCCTGCTGGAACCGTGATAATTAGACCACCCAGATAGACCATTACACCCCGCTGTGGGCTGTAAATTACTATGTCAGTCGGTTTAAAAGAATTTAATTACACAAAAAATGAACGCATTTAACTCCTTGTCCTACCTATATTACTTTGCTAATTAGCGATTCGTTTATGTAGATACCGTAAAATCAAATCTTAATATACATGCTACACATCATTTAAGTCATATAAGTTTATTATCCCAATTCGTATTATAGTAATGCATGAAATTGCTATAATCCATGTTTTCTCTTATACAATCCCCTAAATCAGAACACATTCACATCAATGAAATAATGTATTCAATAATGCATGATCCATCTAACACTCCAGAAAATGAAGGCAACCAATTAACTTCTGAACCCAAGGAAAATTGAAGCATGAATTTAACACGAATAAACTCAGCAAATAATTAAAATTTACATCAATAAGCATACTGTTTGCAATTTAGACAATACTTTGTGCCTTCCCGTGCGCTCTCTCGCTTATCATTAGAGAATTCCCTCCGTCTCCTCTCTGGTTCCAGATCTTTCAAATTTCCAGACCCCCTGTCCCATGGACAATTAATTTGATGAGAGAAATCACTTAATTTTCCGCGAAGCTAAATTCTGGCTTCCCACAGAAACTTAGACCGACCAATTCCCCGAGGGTAATTTCTTAAGACTCTGAATTCCGTCGGGGTCCCGAATGGCCGAGTGGTCTAAAGCGCTCACCGTTACGGATCACTGCCGTCTCACCTCTGTCTGTGTGAGTTCAAGCCTTAGGCTCGGCTAACGTGGGTACGTGAGAAAGCTTGCCAATACTTCTCGTGGGTCGGTGGTTGTTCCCGGGTTCTTCCTCCACCAGTTACACTGGCCGCCATGTATTGCGTATCTTGTGCTGAATAATGGCGTTAAACCCTACAACAACAACAACAACTGAATTCCGTCGGGGAAGAAACACACCTGATTTAGCTTAGCTAATCAGGATTACTTTTTCTAATCGCCAAAACTTTACACGCACCGATCGAAGACAGAATAATCCTATCTAATTCGCCTTTATTAATAACTATTCTGCAAAATATCATTGTATGACACTTGTTTCAAATGGCCCAAGAGTTCCCAAAATGTTTGCTCTGATTTGTCGCAACTCTTTCGTTTTTCGCTATTGACATTACGTTAAGTTGGTGTCTTCCATATGTCTGACCGTTATCGAAGGGACTCAAATTAAAACTCAATTCATGATCCAAAACAGAGCATATCCCGTCCCTCGCAGACAGCAATTTATTGCAAGCCTAGACCATACATCACTCTTAATGGTTACGTATCACGCTGACCACGAAAAATGAACTGGTAAATTATGTACAAAATTGCATACCTTTACAAAAGGTTTATTGCAATATTCAGCATTAACAGATTTGAAATTTAGAGAACCAGTTTCTTTCATGATTGGTGAGTCTGTTGCTGAGGAAATGTTTACATTAGATTTTGATTCTTTCAGATACAAGTTGTCTTTAATGTGCATTTGTGCACCACAATATTTGTTTGTGCACCGACGTCCAATGGATGGCACAGATAATGTCATAAAAGCAACGGGAACTGCAACCAATGAGGAGATATATGTCATAGCAACATTTACGATCACGCGGAAAACGCATCAGGTGGAAGTCATCAGAGTGTATTCACGTGGTTAATAGAACTGATTCGATCACTCTTTCACATAACATCAACATTTATCAGGTTGCATACTAATGTTTATAGCAGGCAAGTGCACCTTCCTCCAGAGCACGGATCGGATAAGAAATTTAAAGCCACACCGTATGATGCTAATCTAACTAGACAAAACGACATTTTGGGCGATAGCGGCCCACACGCCTTAGACTTCACATGCCTGGTTTAGAGGATCCATAATATATACACACCTATCATGCCACATTAAAGTCGCAATCCATGACCTCATTTACTAATAATCATTCTCCTTTTAAGGTATAAAATGTGATATACTGAAGGATAGTACGACGGCATCTTTTTCGAAACAATATTCAGTAAAGACAAACCACCAAATTACATTTGCTCACACTAGCTGGAATAGTAGGGTGTATATCTGGAACTTGTAGATGCCTTAGACAAGGCCGACAATATATCCACTGTGTCTAATGTATTACCAGTTCCTGAAGCACGTATCAGAACCCTCAATAATAGCACTTTTGGAAATTTTAAATGAATTATGGACGACTAATAATGTACCAAAATCTTATAAAGATGCCGCGGTAATACATGTACATAAACCATGCAAGTATTTCACAGATCTTATAACTACCATCTTATTGGTTTGAGAAGTTGGTTGGTTGACTGTGGAGTTTACGTCGCACGAGCAGTCATATATCGCCACAAGAAAGGTTAAATATGATACAAAGTATTCATCAAAAAGGTTCATTACCAACGAGCCATAAACGTACAAAACGAACAATGATTATATGGTGAGAATATATGGAGATTCTCGGGCAACGGGTTATGTAAATGGTGTGTGTAATGGTGATTAAGTAACCCCCACAAATTAGGGTGATCAACAGCAAAAATGTTGCGTATAATACTCGAATGAAATAGGATTGCACACAAGCTCTATTTTGCTTCATTGATTGGTTGGTTGTGAGTTTACGGCGCACCAGTACTATAAGGCTATATAGCGCCACAAAAAGATCATATGATAAAAGATATATAATAAAGATGTTTTCATCAACAAGCGATAAAACTACAAAACACAACGACGATATGGCGAAGATACATGAAGGATCCCGATCAACGGGGATGCATATCTTAAATGTAAACGGTAATTAGATATTAAGAGATAAATTAGAGTGATTAGCAGTACAGATTTTGGTAACATATACTCCACTGATTATGGAATTTAGGGCGCATCAGTACTAAGTCTATATATCACCACAAACAGGTATCATGTATCGAAAAATTACATTACCAACGAGCGATCAAAGTAAAAAAAAAAACCCACAACGATGATATGGTGAAAATATGACATTCAGGATCAACGGTGGACGTAAATGATGTATATAAAGGGTAATTAGATAATAATAGATAAATTAAGGCGATTTGCAGTAAAAATGTTGATTAAAATATCCAAAGGAAATAGGATTGTACACAAACTATATTTTAGAATGTATGTTCACTTCCTTCAAGAAATTTAAAATGCAAATAAAATTTAGTGTATCAAAAATTTCCTTCATGTCCTGAACATTGTAATAACGATCACGTGTAGGTTCGAGATAGAAACAATCTATCATAAAGTGCTTTGCAGTGAAGGGTTCATTGCAAGAAACGCACACAGATGGATTTTCCACCCTTTAATATGTAAGTGTGGGATGTATGAGTATGACCAATTCTACTTATTGCCATAACTACCCCGTCCGATGGCTGATTCTGTAAGATGGAGACCATTCGTCTAATGAGGGTTTCATTACATGGAGTTTGTTATTGATAACATCATTCCATTACGCCAGACTCTTACTAAATAAGGAATATTTTATATCCGGGTTAAATCCAGTGCATGTTATTACAAAATCAGTTGGACTGATGTGGCTATAGTAGCAGTGCGATCTGATTTTTCATTATCTTTAATATTGCTCTTTAATCAACAATATTGTGAGGCGTACATGGATAAGATTGTTTAATAAGAATATTGGCCGGTAATGGGTTTTTCAACGTCATGATTTATAGTGACTTAAATACTGATAGCGAAGCGAGAAGATGACAAATTTTAATATATATATATATATATATATATATATATATATATATATATATATATATATATATATATATATATATATATATATAGCAGGGCAAGGTTTATTGTCCTGATTTCGTCTGATAGAATCAATGCACCACCTGGTAAGCGAACATGTGCAGTGTGTTTTTCAGTAACGAATGCTGCAGCAACCTTTTTGTTCGTCCTTTGAGCCGAAAATATAAATTCATCTGCTCCTAATATAGCAAACTTCGTTTGGCAGATGGTGCATCGATATTTCAGCAGAAAAAAACGGCAATAGACCTCGCTTTGAACTATATCGAAACAAAACACCTTCTCCGATTAACTATCAGAACTTCAATAACTCCAGAATAGGTAGATGAAAAATCCATTATTGACCAATATTCGGATCAAACGGACTGGGCTGTGTACATGACACATTATAATATAATGTTCATAACCAAGTGATGTCGGTATTAAAGGCAATGACAAAGCAGTTCGCGTTGCCTAGATAGCCCTATTTCTATAACCAAATTATCCCTTTCTCTGCAACCACCTTTATAATACCATACACTTATTTTGAACATGGAATTAAAACATTCTTATTTAGTAAGTGGCAGGTATCGTGGAATAATGCTGCAAAACATCAAACTCCATGTTGAGAAACCCTGCTTAGGCGAATGTCCAATCCCTACTACAGAATCATCTGTAAGGACTATGTGGTCATTGGACTAATTAGAATTGCCATACTCACATAACCCACTCCTACATACTAAAGGATAAATATCCACCCGAGTGCGTTACTTGCAACGGACCACTGATAGATTGTTTCGATCTCCAGCCTACACGCGATCGTTACTGTACTGTTTAGCACATGAATGACCTTTAGGATACAGTAACACGTCTTACATTTTGAAGTTCTTGAAGGGCGTAGACATTTATTCTAAAATATAGCTTTTGTAAAATCTCTGGGTACTTTTATTCAACATATGAACTTTCATTCATTGGTCTTATCATCGTTGGTCGATACTGAACCTCTTATCAGCTGTCAATAATGTAGCATATATCCTTTTCAAGGCGCTAAATAGCCTTACAGTGCTGGTGCGCCGCAAAACAACAACAATCAATCATCTGATTTTAAAATACCATACAATAATTTTAAACAGTGTACCAAAACATCCTTATTAAGAAAATGGCAGGTACCCTGGACTGATGCTGTCAGTAACAAGCTACAGGTGTTGAAACCCTCCTGTGATGGTTGAGGTGAGAGATGTAACAGAGTTGGTGTTCTTCTGCTCCAAAAGCACAATGGCTAGAGCGCCGCTCCCGTTTTGTTAATCCCGTTGACTAATAATCCTCAGATATAAAACAGAACATAAAGAAACTCAATGTATTAATAGCAATAATGTAAATTAGATTCATTTGCATGCCATGTCCAAAACATCCAAAATACGATTTCAAAAACAAAAATCAATCAGTCGAATAAAATAATATAACTGAAATACATTTCTTAATTATCTGGCCTATTTGTCCATCCTCTCAATCGGTTTGTTATTTAACTAAAAAATTTCTATTCATTCTATGACAAAAATGCAAAATATGCAAACCACTTCATAGCCACGTCATACCAGAATTAAGATGCTGCATATATTAAATTGATTAGCTGAACACTGCATTGAAAACAGCTGAGGTCATGGTCAAAATTTGAGCAAAGCATAACACGCATGAATGCATAGACTGGCGTAATGTGCTACGCAAGTCACAGTAGTCAGTGTTACAAACTTAACTAATATTGACAAACTAAAATAACCTTGGATTGTGTGTACTTTATTTGGCGCCAATGTATAAAGTGACAGAATTTAAATAGCGTGAACTACCAATATCAATTTGTGTGGCCAGCATAAACATTTTCGTGTGCATTCTACGTAATTAGAATATACAGATTGACTGCCTGGCAACCTATTTCATATTCTCTGCACGTCATATCTCCCTGGAGGGAAGGGTACAAATTTCACACATGTAAACAATGTGAAGGCCGTATTCGATTATTAGTAAACAGCCAAATTATTTTCCTAGCAAGGGAAAGTGTAGAAACTGACAAAGCGCATAAATCGTTAAATCCAATTTGGTTAGTGAGGACATCCAAGGAAAGGCTTAATATAACAGCAAAATCAAACGAACCAGCAATTTGTCCATAAGACGAACAAGTTACGATTGACTGTTTGGAGCGATTGGATAGATATATATTAAACAAGGAGATACTGTTATGCAAGGAAACACGAACGGCTCTAAAGTATTACTGACATTAAGATTTGGTTGAGAGGTGTTTTATTATTCGTGATGCCGGTCACTCCTCTAGCAGCTTTATCAATATTTCTTGAAATACTTCTGTACGTGGTGGGTTTTAAAAAAAGACTACCTAAAGAAAATGGGCTATTGGCTCATGCTTACTAAAAAGAAAAATATTTTCATCAATATTGAACCTCTACAATTCCTGTGTAATATAGTGTAAGAATTATTGATGAAAGTGATGGAGGTACGGGACCTCAGGGAGCCTTCACTGCCACTTCTGACGTAAAGACTCTTTGATACTAGGTTTAAAATCAGTATACGGTATTTTAAAATCAGATGGTTCTTGGGATAGGGACATTTTAGCAGCGATATCTGCTTTTTCATTACCTTTAATACCAATATGGCTAGGTAACAAACATTATACTATATTGTGGGAGGAACACAGCTCAGTATTTTTCACGTGAATATTGGTTAATAATGGGTTCTCCAGTTTTTATTGTGTAGGGACTTAAGTACTGATAGTGAGTCGGAGAAGATGATGCTGTTTAAAATACGTTTGTTTTCGATATACTGCAGAGCAAGGTCTATTGCTCTGATCTCGGCTGAAAAAATTGATGTACCATTTGGTAAGCGAACTTTTGTTGTGTGTGTTCCACTAACGAGGACTGCAGCAACCTTTTCCTCATCATTTCATCCATCAGTATAAACTCTTGTGTAGTTTTTAAACTGGCTGAGGAGTTCATGATAAGAGTTGTGAAAGATAGAAGGATTAGTCTCAGATTTATGTTTCCACACTGTAGCGTAAAAAGAACCTTTCATTAAGTACCCAGGGTGGTGTTTCGGAGATGGACGTTTTCTGAATTTTAGAAAGATCAATTTTGGTAGTGTCAAGGCTTGATATTTTAATGCCAAAATAAAGGTATGGCGTTTGGTTTACTTTATTATAAGGTTTTATATTTGGGTTGAAAAACATACGAAAAAGCAGGGTTCAGAGGGTTTGATCTTAATTTGAGAGCATACTGTGCGGAAAGCATTTCTCTACGATGTGATAAAGGTGGTTCGTTCGCTTCAACGAGAAGGCTTTCACACAGGAATGTCTTAAATGCTCCTAGAGCGAGTCTTATTCCTTGATGATGAATTGGGTCAAGCATCTTCAAATACGACTTCCTAGTTGAACCATAAGCAACGCAATCATGATCTCCTTTGGAGCGAATAAATGTTTTATATAAATTGAGGATGACTTTTATCAGCACCCCAGTCAGTGTGCGCTACTACTTCAAGTAATCTAGAGATTTCAAGCATTTAGTTTTCAAGTTCTTCAGGTGTGGAACAAAAGTCAGTTTTCTGTCGAAGATAATACCTAAAAACTTTGTTTCCTCAACAACTGGAATAGGTGTTCCGTCCAGCGTGAGTTTAGGTTCATCATGATGTCGTCGTAACTGACAGAAATGCATACATCCCGTTTTTGTTTTCGAGAATTTGAAACCGTTAGTATTGGCCCAATTTTGAATCTTGTTGATATTTTGCTGTAGCTGTCTTTCAATTGTGTTCATGTGCTTTGATCGATAACGTATACAAAAAAAATCATCAACGTATAAGGAGCAATCCACATGAGGAGCTAACCACTTGGTATTGCTATTGATTTTGATGTTGAAAAGCGTCACCGATAAAATACTGCCCTGGGGCACATTCATTTTTTGCTCGTGCATATCAGAGTGGGTGGAGCCCACTCGTACCTTGAATTCTCTGTCTGAGAGAAAGTTTGATATAAAAGAGGTCAGACGACTTTTCAGACCCAGCTGGTGCAGGTCATTTAGTATCCCGTGCTGCCATGTCGTGTCATTGGCCTTTTATAAATCAAAGTAAACCTAAATCAAAAGAAACCGCTACTGAATGTTCCTTCTTGAAAAAAGGGTCGCGAAGAAATGTTTCCATCCTAACCAAATGATCATTGGTGCTACGGCCAAAACGAAAACCACGTTGGAAAGGAGATAAAAAATTGCTGGTTTCCAAGTATCATACAAGCCGAGAATTGATCATTCGTTCCATTGTTTTGCAAACACAGCTCGTCAGTGCAATGGGTGGATAGTTGGCAGGATCTCCGCTATCTTTACCCGATTTGCGAACTGGTGTTACTGTTGTTTCTTTCCAAATTTTTGGTACATTACTAGTAATCCATAAATCATTGAAGATTTCCAGAAGAACTGTTAATGATGGTTTTTGTAGGTGTTTCAAAAACTGGTAATGTATATCGTCAGGCCCAGCGGATGCATCATGGGCAGTATTCAAAGATTCCATAAGCTCCAATAGTGAAAACGGTTGATTATAACTTTCTGAATTATTCGATGTGAATTTCAACCGTGTCTTTCCTTTTTGAGGTTTTAATCTTCGGAAAGCTTCTGAATAATTAGACGATGAGGAATTTTTAGAGAAACTATCAGCAAGTATATTAACTATGTCATGTTTGGAATGGAATTCAAATTGTTGTTATTTAGTTTCAGATGTCGGAAAGAATTGTGTTTTCCCTTTCCATTTATTTTGCGGATCGTGTCCCAAACTTTCTTTATAGATGAAGGAGAATTTAAGGTCGAAATATTTTTTCCATGATGCTCTTTTACTTTCTTTAATCGTGCGGCGAGATTTGGCAAGAACAATACGGTACTTAGTCAAATTTTCGATTAATAAGCTTTTTCAGTGCTTCTCAGCGTTGTCTAACGGCTTCTTTACATTCTTTGGTGAACCACGTTTTGAGGGTTCTTTTACAGTACAGCTAAAATATCGAATATGGTCATTCTCGTTTAGAACGGTATCCCTGTTAAGCCTAGCTGTACGCAGTGATTCAAACTTGGCTCAGTCGGCCTTCCTTCAATCCATTGTGGAATTGCGTCATCGATTGTAATGTTGGTGTTCTTAAGAGAGATTGGAAAGTGGTCAGTGCTGTGAAGGTCATCAGCGACCTTCCAATTATAATCCAAATATAGCGCAGGAGAATAAACTGTAAAGTCAATGCACGTGTATGTACCCGTTCCTGGGTTAAGTACGTCGGGGATTTGGTGTTATATAGACACAAATCGTGTCTAGAAATGAAGTGTTCAACTTTGTGGCCTCTGTCACTGATGTGATTTGATCCCCACAAAATGTTATGGGCATTAAAATCCCCTAGTAAAACAAATGGCGCGGGAAGTTGTTGAACAAGAGTGTCTAATTCGTTTGGTAGGGGGTTTGTGTTTGGTGATATAGAAATAGAACAAAACATAATCAGTCAATGTAGTGTGACACTTACAGGAATGGCTTGCAAATTTGTGTTTAAAGGGATGACGCTATGAGGGGCTCTATTCTTCACAACAACAGAAACTCCTCCAAAGGCCCTGTCAACATTCTGAAAATAGGTTGGTTGGTTGGTTGGTTAGTTGAATTTTTACGGCGCACCAGCGATACGAAACCAAACATTTGAAGGTAAAACGATAACATGGTAACGGTGATAAATAAATAAAGTTTCCCGATCAACGGGGAGTGCAAATGATGTATGACAACGAAAACAGAGGAAAGGTAATTAAAATCTAACGACGGTATATATAGCACATAAAACTGTTCAAGGTGATAGCATACAAGCTATAGCTTATGATAAATATTTACTTCCTTCAGGAAGTCTATAATATAAGAAACGCTAACTGTATCAAAGAGCTCCCTAATGTCATGCACATTGTAATAATGATTACGCGTAGGTTGGAGGTCGAAACACTCCAACATAAAGTGCTTAACGGTGAATGGTTCATTGCAATCACTCCGGTGGATCCTCTCCTTTTAGTATGTAGGAGTGGGTTAAATAAGTATGACCAATTCGAATTCTTGCAATGACTACCTCCTCCCTACGGACGGCTCTGTAGGAAGGAGTCCATTCTCCTAGGGTTGGCTTGATGGCATGAAGATTGTTATTCACGGTATCATTCCATGATGCCCGCCATTTCTGACGTAAACAGTCTTTGATACTACGTTTAAAATCAGTATACGGTGTTTTAAAATCAGATGGTTCCAGTGATAGGGCCATTTTAGCAGCGCGGTCTGCTCTGTCATTACCTTTAATTCCAATATGGCTGGGTAACCAACAGTACACTATATTGTGGGAAGTACTCAGCTCAGTATGTTTGAGGAGAATATTGGCTAATAATGGATTCTCCAGTTTTCTATTATGTAGTGACTGAAGTACTGATAGTGAATCGGAGAAGATGATGCTATATAAAATACGCTTGCTTTCAATATATTTCAATGCAAGGTCTATTGCTCTGATTTCGGCTGAGAAAATTGATGTACCATTTGGCAAGCGAGCTTTTGTTGTGTGTTTTCCACTAACGAAGGCTGCAGCAGCCTTTTCCTCATCATTTGATCCA